>PVJH01010658.1:0-73104 GCA_004026705.1 Nesogale talazaci | reverse complement strand
ATAAAAGCAGTAAGTCTGGAAAGCCCTGGAGGGAAGTTTAATCATCCTTGAGGGCTGGAAGTCACAGTGCGCTTGGAGATTGATCTGTTACGGCCTAGACTAAAAACAATAATGACTGTGAAAGAACAGTCCCAGCCCCTTAGAGTCCTTCTGTCCTGAATTGGGTTTTCAATGGCCGAGGTTTGAGAAAGCGATCACCAGGTCTTTCTTGCAAGGTGCCTAGGGTCAAAGGGTGAACTTCTGCCCTTTCAGTTTAGCTATCAAGGTCGTGGTTTTGTTTTTGTTTTTTTGGCACCTCCAGGAAATCTGGAAGTCCCAGGAGGTGGAAGAGGAATGGGGTGGTGCTCCTTTTCCTCTGTTGTTCGTAGTGCAGGCTCTGCTCAGCATCCTGGGTGGACCCAGAATGGACCCGTGCCAGGCAGAGGGAGGGAGGAAAGGATAGAAGAGAGAAAGGGGCTTGCGCACAGGCACGCAGACCTTACGCAAAAGGGCTCTGAGATGGATTTCAATCCCTCGACACAACTCTTATCAAAAGATTACATCCAAGCCCCTCCCCTTGAACCTGGGCAGGCCTCAGAGTGTGGCCCAAGTGAGTTTTGTTAGAACAGGGTAGCTTGCCCTTGTCTTTAAGTTGATTCTACTTGGTATGCTTACCCTGGGAGGCTGCGGCCCCCAGCCAGAAAGCCCCACCACTGCTGAGTCTCCCTGGAGGGGAAGAGGAGAGAGACAGACAGACAGGGAGAGAGGAAGGGAGCGAAGAGGAGGGGAGGAGGGGAGGGAGGGGAAGAGGAGGAAAGGAGGAGAGGAGAAAAGAATGAAAAAGGAATGGAATTAGAGGAAGGGGCAAAAAGAAAGAGAAGCTGGGAAAAGAAAATTATTTCTTAGTCTGGGCAGTTAAAAACACTTTGCTAAGGTAAAAAGGAAGGACAAATATTAGAGGACAAATCATTGTCTCTGTCACATGTATAGAGTAGTGTTGCAGTTTTTTAAAACAAATAAATATTAATGTTTTGTTGCAATTTAGTAAGGCACAAAGACATGCTTCGAGGGAAGTGGTATTATCTGGATATATATATGTGTTTGTGTGTATATGTGTGTATACACACACACACATATATATATATTACTACTTTCATGTGATTTTGACAGAGATTGCTTTTGAAATGTTCCCTTCTCGCCCCTCCCTCCTCCCCCAATTCTTTTCAGATGGCTTTTTTCTTGAAATATTTATTTTTAATAAAGCTAATGCATAAAACATGTGGACTGTTCAAATGATAAAGAACAAAACGAAACAAAATCATTTACCCCTGTGCCCCAGAAAACATCAATTTCCTTACTCCAGAGGCAACCACTGTTTTCGTGTGAGACCTTTCAGAAATTTAATTCAGTGACCTGATTATACATACGAAACCCACACTATTGTGGTATACCGTAAACCAATGCAGGATAGCATAAGCACTGCCATAAGTCTTTTTCATACAAAATTTATTTTTGCAAATACCTCATGTAAGCAGATTTAACAGTCTTTTTATTGATATAATTACTTATATGAAAATGTATATCTTTAATTCACAGGATTCATAATGTTTCAACACATACACACACCATACACATGTGCTTACCTGGCACATTTGATGCTTACCTGGATTTCATAAACATTTGGTGACCAAAAACTCAAGTCAGTACCTTCAAGGGGATTCTGATTCGTAATGCCTCTCCAGGACAGGGTAGAACTGCCCCTGTGGGTTTTCAAGATTATACATTTTCATGGGAGCAGAAAAGCCCATCTGTTTCTCAAAGACCATCTGGTAGTTTCAAACTGCTGACTTAGTGGTTCGCAACCCCACATGTAGGTCGCAAGGACTCCATTCAAATATTCTGCCATTTTAAAATTGAGTTGTTTGCCTCGTTACTGTTTTGCTTCTAGAGTTCTTTATATCACCCAGGGAGAAAGACAGCGCTCCCTTCTCCCATAAAGAGTACTGCACCCTCAGAGGTTCTCAGAGGCAGTTCCATCCTGTTCTACAGGATTTCTGTGAATTGGTACCAACTTGATAGCAGTGATTTTGGTTTTAGTTTTTTTATATAATCTGGAGGAGCTCTCTGGAGACAGACATCAGTCCCTGGAGAAGGACATAATGCTTGGTAAAGTGGAGAAGGAGCACAGGAGAAGAAGGTCCTCACTCACCAAGATGGGCTTACACAGTGGCTGCACCAATGGATTCTAGCATTGGAACAATTGTGATGATGGTGCAGAACCATGTGGTGCTTCTGTCTATTGGGAATTGTGTCACTATGAGTCAGAGTCTAAGAATACCAACAAGGAGGAGCTCTGTGGTACTGTCGGTTAATGGTGGACTGCTATCGTCAAGGCTGGCAGTTCAAACCCACCATCTGCTCTGAGGGAGAAAGATGAGGTTATCTCTGCTCTTTTTTTTTGTGATCTTGCAGGGGCAATGGGTTGCTTCACTATGAAGCTCTATGTCTTTCCAGCCACTGTCTATCAGAAACAAATTGATGTGGACGATAGACACCACTCTACACCTTTGGAGAACAGCTCATGGCCACAGAAATAGCTGCCCAGTAGCTGGGGGTGGGGGGAGAACGGAAGAAGAATGTTGTATGCATCAGTGACCCACAAGCAAGGTTTTCCCACGAAGGAGGGTGTCTCGGTTTGGGCTGTGTAAGCCTACTACTGAGTAAGGGACACTCTTGCTGCACAACCATGAGAACCAGGGGAGGTCATGCAAATCCAGTCAGGTTTGCATTGTGGATGCCAGTCTGAAAATTCTCCATTTATAAAATCATAAAATAATATTATATTTTATTTAATTATAAAATAATAGTGTGAGTTGGGATGGGGACATGAGGAGATATCCCAGAACTGATGATAGAACTGAGCCTCATTGCTGGGACCCAAGAGAGGCATCAGAAACAGCAAACTCCTCGGTCTTTCTTTTTGTTTGTTTGTTTTGGGGCATCACTGCCCTCCAGTGGTGGGAGTAGGAGGCCCAGCCTTGCTGCTGGATTTGAACCTCCAACCCAGTGGGCTGCAGTCTCGTGCACAACTACTACGTCCCCGGGGCTCAGGCTTCAACTGAAGCCTCTTCAGCTTTTCTAATGCAGATGACGCCCACCAGTATGTTGTGGAAAAGCCCCCCAAACAAAGAAAGCAAGAAATTCAGAGCCAAAGCACCCAAGATCCAGCACGTGCCCTGAGCACAAGAGCGAGTGCATTGCCTTGAAGAAGCAATGCACCATGGAAAATGAGGAAGCTGCTGCCTCTGCCAGACTTTGGGTCAAGAGAGTGAAGAGGTCAAAGAAAATGGTCAGGGATGATTGCCAAGACAAGAGGCTTTACCTGCTGAGAGCTTCTCTGGCTAAGTCTGAGTCCAGGCAAACATAAAATAGATTTCTGAGCACCTCGAATAAATCAGCTCATCTATTAAAGAGAAAAGAAAAGACTGACAGTCTCTGAAGCCTGAGGGAGCAGGTTTTATTCAACAAAACAACCCCCACCCCACCCCGAATCAGGACCGACTCACAGGACCTCTCTAGTGCATCCTTGACCTGTCCCCGTGAGGTTCTGGGACAGTTTGCCCAAGTGGAAAGCCCTATCTTTCTCCTGGGGGGCATGGGTGGTCTCAAACTCCTGACCTTGAAGCGTGCAGCCCAACACCTAGCCACTACACCACCGGGGCTCCTGCCACGATAAATTGTAACGAACTCAAGGGCAGTGGGCTTGACACTGTTGTTTATAAGCTGGGAATGAGTAGTTCCCCTGTAAAATGACAAGTGGCACTACAAAGCAGTGTGCATGCTTCCATGTTAGCATGGAGATGGGCAAAACAAGCCCGCAAAGCAGGAACCCAGGCTAGCTGCAAGAGATGGAATCCTCAAAGACCTGCTCTTAGCCATCCCCCAAGAGTGATGGTACTTGCAGTCACCGTCTCTTCCATTCAGCCTGTCCCTCCTCTCCGGTTGCCTTAGCTTTGGCTCATGGCAAGGGAAGGGAGGAAAATTTCCATCAGCGGAGCTCTTTGACATCCCAAGGTATTACCCACATGCTGATACAGGCTGAATGACCTTGATAAAAATAGCTTTAGAAACTAAAAATAAGAAGTCAGTCCGAATGACCCTGAAGCCCTTTAGAAGCACATTCACTCCAGGAACGTCAAGGACAGCAGGTGCGATCCACCATCAGCACTGTTGTACATCAGCCCTTTCCTCCCACAAAGTGGATGCTTGGGCACTGCTCCTGGCTTAGAAATGATTTTGTCAGCAAAGGTGACTCCTACTAAACCATGGGTCTGAGGGGGTTAGCATAAGCACTGTACAATGAGGCCACAGGTTTGAGTTTGACCTCTGAGCACTTACCATCAAAAGGAATGATGCCCACATCCCCCCCACCCCTGCCTCCGAATGATGCCTACATCAAATCATCCCACTGTCACCAATAGGTTGATGGTTCCAGTCCACACAGAGGTGCCTCAGAAGCAAGAGTTGGTGATCTAAGGCAGCCAGGCATCAGAAACAATTCCAGGGCAACTGGTCACTTTGGGAAAGTAAATATAAGCAAGATCTGGAGGAGAAATCTTGTAAAAGATTATAGAGAAAGCTCAGTTGACAATGTTAAAACAGGAGAAGAGCCGGGAAAGAAGCACAGAAGGACCTGATGTGGGAGGAAGAGGTGGAGAACTCTTTGTGCCTTCAATGACAAAGGAGGTGCACGTGCCCTCCAAGAACTCCCCATGTCTATTTAGACGTCTGGGGAGTAGAGGTTCTGTGCTGGGTGGCCAGTTGCAGGGTTAATGGTTTGCAACCACCAGTCACTCTATGGGAGAAATGTCAGTCTTTCTACTTCTATAAGACTTACACATCTTAGAAACCCCCAGGGACAGTTCTACCCTATCTTCCAGGGTCACTATAAGCCAGAATCCACTCTGTAGCTGTGGATTTGCTTTGGCTTTGTTTCCTTTATAGAGGAGGGTCACCAGGTGCTCCACCTCCCCTGAACATGCAGTTACATTTGTTTGCAAACAGCCTCACATCTGCTTTCCCCAGTAAGCCAGGGAGGCAGTCAGATGTGGAAGGGCATGGATGCGTCCCCTGTAAATTCATGGAATGTGATTTCAGAGAGCCCCTCATCTATGAGCTCAATTTTTTGATTTGTAAAATTAGAAGCTTGGATTAACGGGACTCTAAGGTTGCTCTCAAGTCTAATGATCCTATCACTGCTTCCTAGGGAAAAATTGGAATGTGAATGTTGACTCTGGGCCCAGGAGTCTTTCCACCACAGAAATCAGTTGGTCCTTAATGCAGGTATCATGGTTATACAGTGAAAAGCAAATTCACTTTACAGAGGTAGTATCTGAGTATTCATTTTAGGACATGTTCTCCTGGGACTTCATTTTCTTGGTGTTTTCTTCGTCACACTTGTTTACAGCAAATGCCTTTTTCTCCCGATTTAAGTTTCTTCCCTTTTTGAGTATCTTACTTTTGCCTTGATTTTATCTCTGCCAGTGCCCTAATTTACTAAGTTTCCTTTCAGGAAACTTTATTTGATTTATTCTGAGATATTAACTGTATGTGCCAGTGAGCTGGAGGAGCTGGATGCACCAAAGCAGAGTGCAATATTCATGGCGTTTGGATCACACAGGCCAGTGCGCTTCTTCCATGTGGACTGGGTTGACTTAAATGACTCTAGCTTGAATATGAAAGGTCTTTATTGTCTCCCAGAAAACAGAGTCTGCTCCAGGGATATCGTATCAGAGCTCTGGCTGTGATCTGTGATTCTCTTGGCTCAGTTCTTCCCTCCGTGGGTTTCAAACTCCAGCAGGTGGTGAGCAGGAAGTTTCAGGAATGAGGTTCAGGCATAAGAAAGAGCAACATAAGAAGAGAATCTCATTCTTCTTCTTCGAGGGCGGAGGAAACACTTCCTAGAACCTCTGGCACATATATTACTCCTCCAGGCTTGCTTGCCAGATGCTCATTCCTAAATACCTTATCCCTGGTAAAAGGATTGGGAAGATCCTGCACAAATCAGGGCCTCTCCATGCTGAGAATTAGGGACACTCCTTCTGGGGTTCTGAAACTGGGGAAAAACAAGAGTCGGAATTGGGGTTCTGTGGAAAATAAAAGGTATTCCTGGCTGGTGCAAAGGGTTCCTATTTTCCACTGTTGACCAGAATCGCTTGGAGGTGGGAGTCCACCCAAAAGCATCCCAGGAGAAAGCTAGCCGTCGATTTCATTGAAAATCCTGTGGAGTCCAGTTTTATCCTGATCTGTGGTGTTCTCATGAGCCAGACTCAACCGGACAGCGACTGTGTTGTTTTTCTCCAAGAAAGGGATCATGGGTGCTAGGAGAGGTCACTATACCATGTGGGAAGGAGTCCACAAAAATCTCCTGTAATATGAAAACAATAACAATTTGTAAATTACTAAGGGTTCATGGGAGAGTGGGGGGCGGTAAGGAAGGGAAATATAGGGAGCTGATACTGGGGCCTGTAAAAGGAGAGGGAAAGAGGAGCTTATACCAAGGGCTCAAGTGGAAAATATTTTGAAATGAATATGGTAATATGTGTACAAATATGCTTGATACAAATGATGTATTGAATGTTAAAAGAGCTGTAAGAGCCCCCAATAAAATAATTGGAAAAAAACATTTTTTTTTAATTTAAAAATTAAAAAAAAATCTCCTGTAAAGTGCTTGACCAAATATTAATGAACCGACATTGGATTTATTAATATTATTAATTAATGCACTTGAGCTAGGAAACCTATAGGGACTCCACAGAGATCAAAACAAGTCCATTTACCTCTGCTTCATGGTGTTTGCGGAAAGAACATATGGACTTCTTCTCCAACAGGTTCCATTCTCTGATAACCTGCCTGGCATCTGATCAGTACTTTTGGGAGATGTGGCACTGAGCAAGGCCTAGGACCCACAGTGGTGGTTAGAGGGCTGAGAACAATCATGAATTAATAGATATCAGTCCCTGGGGAAGGACATCACCAAGGAAAACTGCGTGTCTTTCTTCAGAAAGACCTGTCAGTTCAGAAACCAGAGGGCAACTTGGTTCCTGTGAGCTTATTGTGTCCACCGATCCCTGGGCCTTCTTCCTCTAGTTTCTCAATCCTGAAAAAAACAAACATCCACTTCATGATCTGCAAATCTCTACTAAATCTGATTCAAACAAATAAAAAATAGCCAAGACCATTTCAATCGAGTGATTCTGAAACATGATCACTCTGTATAGGGTTTCCAAGGCTGCAAATATTTAGAGGAGTGGATAGTCTCGTCTTTCTCTTGTGGAATAGCTGATGGGTTTGAAGTCAATCTTGGGGTTAGCCATCCAATCCGACAGCTGAACTCACTGTCCCACAACTGATACTGACATGTGGTGGTTACATAATCTGTGGTCAGTTTGACAGAATTAGGAGTGAAGGGGTGGAATTTAACCTGTCAATCGGTGGTACCTTGGTGACCTCATTTGGAGGTGCTAAGGAGATAAATAGCTTGCTTGAGGTGGGACACCCCAACTGACGAAATTCATGGGACTATTCTAGTGCCCTGAACTGGAGGCGTCATGTGGAGACCCCTGCCAGCACTGAGATGCTTACAACACCACTGGATCCACAAGACTTCTCACTCACTGGCCTGTGATAATTCTGCATTCAGTATCATTCCATGTGTTTCATGAGTCTGAAGAGGAGTTTATAGATTGGTACCAGACATATGGATAAATATCAGACTTACAGACTTGATCTGGACTGGGCTGGGATGTTTTCTCAATATTCAATTGCTCTTGTATATAAATATCTTTATTATACACATATGAGTCTCCCTAGACTTGTTTCTCTAGTCTACCTGAACTAACACACGACTTAAGAAGAGTGCCGTATACTTCTCGATGGTGACAGGACAGCTGCAAGAACTACCAAGGGAGCCTCTTTTTCACGCAAAAGGGCAAGCTTCAGACTTCTTCCTAGGTAAGTCAGGAGAAAACCTGGTGGTGGAGTTTGAAGACCTAGCTCTTTTATTTCAGTTATTTGAAGTCCACAGAAGAATCGGTGCATTTGAATTGTGGTGTCGGTGAAGCATATTGAAAGTACAAAGCTATCTTAGACGTACAACCAGCATGTTCCTTAGAAGTAAGGATGGCAAGCCTTACTCCCCCAGATTTTGGCCATGTTAGGAGGAGACACCAGTGCAGGGAAAAGGACACCATGGTGGGCCAGTGAAAGGGAGGAAGAAGCTCATGGAGATGGGTTGATCCAGTGGCTGCAAAAATGGGCTCGAACATAGCAAGGCTGCGTGACCGTGCAGGACCGAGCAAGGTTTCTGTCTGTTGTACAGCGTCCATGCTGGCCTCACAACCACTAATGCAGTTGTGTGAGTCTGGGTAGACTAGAGAAACAAATTCATGAGCATGCACATTTATCTAATAGAGAGTAATTGTACATTAAGAAAACATCCCAACCAGTCTAGTCCAAGGCCATAAGTCTGATATTAGCCCATATGTCTGATACCAATCTATAAAGTCCTCTTCAGACTCATGAAACACAGGCAATGAAGCCAAATGCAGGACAATCACAAGCCATTGGATAGAAAGTCTTTGGATCCAGTAGCATTGTAAGCATCTCAGCCCTGGCAAGGGCCTCTTTGTGGCTTCTCCAGCTTCAGAGGTCTGGTCGCATCCATGTGGCTTGTCTGGCTCAGGACCCTAGAGTAGCTCCATGTGGCTTCTCCTCTGGGATGTCTCCCAGGAAGTCAGCCGTGCCAGTCGAGAGTCTCTAAGTGAGTGAGCAGACATTAATCATGTCTCCTTCCTCCAAGAAGGAAGTACCAGATTTCCCAGAATTCTCAGGAGAAGGCCATGCCCACACAGAAGCCTCATTGACTATGATCTGATTGACAGGCTAGATTCCACCCCTACCGTTTTAGTCCTCAAAATGACAAATGATTTTATATCTACCACAACAGTTAAGACTTGTAGGCCGCACAAATGGTTCATCCGGCAACCTGCTTGTGTGAAGAGTGCGGCCAGGAAAGCCCCGTGGAGGAGTTCTGCTCTGAAACACACGGAGCTGCCATCGGGTGGATTCTCCTCAAGAGCAATTAGCCACAAATCCACCTGCCTGCCAGTCTCACCCTCAGTTTTCCTCTTCTGGTTTGTTTTCCTAACCTATTTGGGTCTCGCCTTAGTTTCCAGTCTCTCCTGGGTCCTTGGGAATGCTGGCCCAGCTTCTAATACTTATTTTGGCACCACTGTGGCATTCCATCAGTGACCCAACTTTCAGTGTTTACCTGGCCTTGCCATGAACTACAACTCCCAGCAGTAGGTGCCTCATCCCTTTGCCCCACCCAGTTCTAAGGCTGAGTGTCCACCTTGGCCGATACCAGCTGACCCAGAAGGGGAACTGTAGAATATAATCAAGAATCATACCATTCTTCCCTCTGTCCTGCAAAAACTGCACTTTCTTCAGTAGTCTTAAGAGGTAGGAGCGGGCTGAGCCCCGGTGGCATAAATGGTTGAGTGTGGGACTGCAGACTGCAGGTTTGGTGGTTCAAATCCAGTGGTGGCTCTCAGGAGCAGCGCTGCATAGCTCCCATGACCACCAGAGGGCAGTGATGCCCGCTGCCCCCCCCCAAAAAAAAAAGAGGTAGGAGGAAAGCAGTCTGATGGAATTGATCCTACCTTGTGTGAATTAGCATGTAAGATTGCCTTACAAATATAGTTCTCGGTTCTAGACTTGAGTAGATGTGATCAAACAAAGTAAACTATTCACCATCAAGAATTTCATGCTAAGTCTAAATCCCTGCTTCCTGGGAGATGGAATCCTCCCCTCCCCACCCCCTGTGGGTCCCCCTCCTCAGTCTACCCTCAGCATCCCTAGAGAGGCTCACTTTCAGCTCTTTCTATCCGAATTCACAGGCTCTACAAATGTTTCAAAGGAATCAGCTAGGGTAGTAGGTTGGGTTGTGCAGGGGTCTGTTTACCAGGCATGGTCAGTAGCTTGAGCCCACTAACTAATCCATGGGAGAAAGATGAGACGTCCTGCTCCTGGAAAGACATAATCTTGGAAACACAAAGGGTCAGTTCTACTCGGTCCCATAGAGTAGCTATGAATTGGAATCAACTTGATGGCAGAGAATTTATTTATTTTTTAATGTTCACAATTTTCAAATGAATTCTAGAATTGTCACAGTGGGGATCATAGGTATGAGAAGTCATAGGTATCCAGTTGTGTGTGTGTGGTGTTATGAATAGCAAAACATATAAGGGTGCTTTTACAAGTTCATGGGAAATATGAATGACAAGATAATGGACTTTCTCCACACTTTCAAGTCCCCTCATGTTTTCCGTAACTAATGTCGATTCCTTCCTGTTTTCTTAGCTTATGCAAAAGATGACAGTTTGCTTCCTCCATAGCTTGAACTGTCATCCCCAGCATTACCTTGAGTCTCCTCCTGCCCTACTCACTAGAAGATCTCTCCCAGAATAAAAGACAGGAAGAGGAACCAATTGGACTTGCAAATGTCAGCTCCTCAGGGTCTTGAATGTTGCTTTGGTGTTTGTAATAGGTTGGGTTCTTTAGAGAAACAAAACCAGTGTCACTTGAATATTTACTTCTATAGAAAGAGACTTATATCAAGAAATGGCTCACATTGTTGTCCAAGTTGGTAAAGCCAGTTCAGTTCAGACAGGCTTCTCCTGACTCTGGAAGCTGATGAATAGGAAGCAAGATGAGGAAGCGGAGACAGCAGGGGGCACAGGCTGGTGGGTGCAAGGGACTGAAGTTCATGGAGTGCATCCACTGTGGGTAGTTCACTCACGGCTCCTGGAGGAGCAGGTCACACAACAGCAGATGGAGGAACCCGGGGCAAGATCCAGCTCTGGCAGAAGGTAAGACCCATAGAGGATTCAACTCTGCACGGTCTGTGACACAGAAAGATGCAGGACACCACAGAGGTGTCATCAAGCTGCAACACAATGCATAGGATGACCTCATCGACTACCCTTACCCAAGAGGATCTAGTTGACCTTGTCCCTAACTATTACAGTGTTCGCTGCCATCCTCCCTTGCACAATAGAACAAACCACTGGGCAAGTCCTCTGTCACCCTCATAATGTCTTGTAGATTGAACCATTGTCATTCACAGGGATTTTATTGATGACATTTTAATGGAAAGTTCCCATGCCTTTCCTACTAGTCCATTTCAATAGAGAAACTTCAGTGGTACTATTCAGCAGCACAACCTTGAACCTTAGCAGGTATCAACCAAAGCTCGGTCCTTGCTTATAGCTTGTTGCCATGAAATGTTATGAACTGCTGCTAGACAGGGCTAGCATTCACCCACTGACCTGTATGATAGAACACGGAAATCTATAATGCAATTATTAAGATTAGTAACCCAGCATGCAGGACATCACTACTAGGTGATGGCTGGTGGTTTTAGAAACCCTAGGGGTATAGAAACATTGATAATTCACCATTGACCTGCCTCTCTACTTATCGAAAATACTGCCCTTAGCCCTAAAGTCCACAATAGGAGCTTTTATAATGCTGATAAGTAAACGTTTTGAACTAGTATATATATAATGCTCTACTACCAAAATATATCCGTGTGACTCTTGTAACACGCATGGAAACCATGAAAGTGGAGAGAGGGACTGTTCAATGGCCCAATTAATGTCCATTTGGAAGGCTGCTGGAACGGGGCTGGACTCATGAGGCAGCATTTCTGCAAGTCAATGGACCTCTTTCTAGGGGCTACTCAGGACTCTGGTCCAGTGACAGTCCAGGTGTCTATCATTATTAAGCTGATACTAGCATCAAGTTTCTTCAAATGAGCTGGGCCTCTAATTTGAGTGTCTGCACATTCTTGGTGTGAGCTATTCCCACTTCCTTCTTAGAGTGATAATGATCTTGTTATCTCAAAAAAGTTGGATGAGTTCTAGAACATTTATCTATTTACCAAAGCAGAGCCAGGAAATATGTCTATTGACATTCAAAATAAGCAACCCAATTGTAGCTAGAAGAAAAACAATAAGAAAAATGTTTTAAAAAAAGAATAACTTTCGAGCCCTTTATGGATTCTTTGTTTAATTTGAACCACAGGCGATAGTCAAATGGCCCAGCTTTCTCTGTCTCCTGTGTGAGAGGCACAGACTGAGAGGAGCCCGACGATATTTGGAATGACTAAGAAGCTGCCCTTGTTTTTCCAAATTAAAGAGCAGGCTAGTTTGATGCAGAGAAGGGCCTAAAATAGAGAGAACATTATAAGAAATGCAGCTACAGTAGCCTTTGCGAGGGAATAGGCGAATCAAATTGTTAGCCTTGGAGAGCTTTTAAAAATTTAAATAAACCAACAACGAATCTCTTGTGACTCATTCACTATTTAAAAGCTGCTCCTAGGTGCAGGCTTTTTTTGTGTTCGTTGTTAAAAATACACTTGCCTCAGCACCGAAACGGACTAAGCATGCCCCTTCTTTGATGATCACTGGCAGTGTGATCTCTCCAGAATGACACCAAAGTCCCAATTCATGAACCCGAATCAATAAACTACACTGGTTTTGTTTATCACGCCTGTTAGAGGTTTATAAATTGTCTGCTTCTATCTTTCTCTTTCTTCCCTTTTTAGATATGTTTTTTACATGCCTAGAAAGTTGCAGTGTTAGGACCCACGGATGGTACATTCCTACCATGACCACCAGAGGTCTACTCACCACAACAAAACCCCTCCGTCTCTGCCTCGCAAACTAGCCCTGGACACCTGCAGCAGGGACATGCCCACTTGCTAGACATCAGACTCCAGGGCCTCCCAGACAGACTGAGTCAAAGCCAGCACCAGCACCTCCCCAGGTCAGCCATACAAAGGTGCTGTTCAGTCCCAAGTACTCGCCGTTCATTTCTAAACTCAACCCCCAGTCTTCTCATCGCTTGGATTTTCCTCCAGGATTACAATAGGAACATGATTCTCCTCTTAAAACTATCTTCCATTCCCATCCGTCCTCCTAGTCACGGATACTTCTTAATCTCTGATTTCTAGACGCCCACAGATGAAAGAATCCTTCAGTAGCACCCTGTGCTGGCCTGAATGTTCACCTCTCCCAACAGGAACACCTAGCCACAAGGTTTTCCAGAACAAGGTGACGTAAGATTCCTGCCATCACAAACTCCAAGCTATTCACTTCTTCCTGGAGGCAGAATCCACAAGGGTACAAATGAAACCCTGGGTTCTCGGTGGCACCCCCTCTATGTAGAAAGAGCTGGTGTGGAGCTTTGGGTTTCGGGTGGGTCTCTGGGTGATGCAAATGGCTAATGTGCTTTGGAAGAAAGACCCGGGGGCGAAATGATTCTGAATGGACTCCAGGGAAACTGGTTCTCCTGAGGCAGAGGATGGTGGCAAAAACGTGGGGTGTGGCAGTCAGAGGTGCATAGACTCCTAGGAGTTGAGGAGTTTTCCACAAAGGTGTTGGGGTGACCTAAGGACTCTACAGGGCTCTGCTAGGAAACTTAAGAGAGCTCAGCATCTTTGAGATCTCAGTGGGGGACTCTCAGCTCACTACTCCACGCACAGAGGGAGAGCTCCTTTTACCTGATCCTTTCCGAGTTTGAGGACGGTCCTCAAGATTGGCCTTGTTTTGTTCCATGCATACACGCGTATGTTCTGGTGGTCTGCTCTGGTAAAGATTGCAGCCAGAAGAATTCCCACAGCCATTTTCCACTCTCATCTCTGGAGTTGGTAGGAGTCAGAATCGTCCAGAGGGCAGCAGAGAGTTTGGGGATGAGACCCTTAAGCTGAAGAGGGATAAATAAAGTCTGAGTATAAACCCCATAAAGTACAACTTGCTAGGACAGACCATGTGCCCACTGGAATAGAATGCTGGGATAGACAAAGGGATTTCTAATTTTTTAAAATTAAAAAGAAGCACGTGCACGTATGAACAAAATTTCATAGCAAATATAAATGGCAAGACTTTTGTGACATTGTTAAAATCTTACCCATTCAGGAAGCTATTTAAGATGTCAGAGAGTGATTGATGAAATTGAATCAGTGGCCTGGCAGACAAAGCACCGTTAATGAAGCCTCACAGTTCACAGAGCAAAAAGTATATCCAAGATTAAATCCAGAAGGAAAAGGCCAGAGATTCAGAGCATCAGTTTGGAATATCTACCCATTCACGGCAGTCCTTCCTGTGTGCTACCAAGTAGAACTTCCCCATAAGCTCTTTGCAGATGCATTCTACTTTTTCCCCAATGAGTTTATCGGGGGCTCCTACAGCTCTTATAACATTCAATACATCATTTGTATCAAGCATATTTGTACACATGTTGTGAAATTCATTTCCAAATTTTTCCACTTGAGCGCTTGGTATAAGCTCCTCTTTCTCCCTCCCTTTTTTAAAAATGAATCATTTTATTGGGGGCTCATACAACTCCCATCACAATCCATACATACATCAATTATACACAGACCACATTTGCACACTTGTTGCCATCATCACTCTGAAAACATCTTCCCTCCACTTATGGCCTCAGTACCAGCTCCCCATATTTCCCTTCCCTTCCCTCCCCCTCCAACCCCAGATGCATTCTTTATGAGTGTAGTCTAAATGTCCTAATTTTCTTTCCTTGTGGAGTTGTTGATCGGGTTCGAACTGCTAACTTTTGGGTCAGCAGCTGTGTGTTTCACCACTGAATCTCCAGGCCGCAAACCACTGCCAGGTGCTCAATTCTGACTCATAGTTTCCTTGGTGACATCATGGTTATACGTTGGGCTGCTGAGCTCAGCCTGGGGAACCCGGGGTGGGGGTGGGGATGAGGGGGAGGATATTTCTATTCTGTCCATATGATCACTATGAATCGAGACTACAGACCTCTTTTATGTGAATACTCAGATGAAAGAAAAAGGAGCAAGGAAGAAATAATTTTAAGCAATTTAGGATAAAATGTCTCTCTTTCAAAAGAAGATCTATGTCTTCAGCCTGACTTAGTTCAGAATACTTGGCTAGATAGGTGGTGTTGACTTGCTTTTGGACATTCTGTGGTCGCTTCCTGACTCCTCCTCTTTTTCAAAGGGTGAAAAGAAAAACAGATGATCATTGTACCTGCAGCACAAGACTGTTGGGTAACAGCAAACTCTTAATCACCAGCAACACTGAAACATCCAAGAATATGACAGAGGCATTTGCTGTTGCTCTGGTATGTATTGATAGTTCCAGAAAGACACTTGAGGATGAGTTTTAATTCAAAGAATAAGAGATTTTGTACTCCATCTGACATAAATACTTGAGAATAAAACCCTTCCCAAAACCAAAGAAACCAGAACAGAGACTTCAAAGTGGGGGAGTGTAGAAAAATGGGGGTGACACATGCATTGGTCCTGTAAGTCTGTCGCTCTAGTTTAATGCTGAAGCAAAACCTCTCCCCAAAGGAATGAATAGAGGATGTACAACTCAGCCCCAAATGTAGACGCCAGAAACAAAACCAGATCAAAGAAAAGTTCAATTAAAATCAGCATCGAAACTCAACAAAAAACAGAAATTTAGAGGGTAAGAGGAAGTAAGAACATTCCAGAGTTTAATTAGGGGTGGTGTTGAGATGCTTGTGAGTAGGAAAGAAAAGACCAAAAATGAAGATGATTCTAAGCATTTCATTCTACTGAGCTGTAAGTGAGATGTGGAGCAATCCTTGGGGAAATGGTGTCACAGCGGGAGAGGTAGTTGGATTGCTTTGAAATAAGAGAAGAGAGCTGTTTGGTCTGATGCAGAGAGTGGAGCAAGCCAGGTAATTAAGGGGATGCACTCTTATAGTCAAATTTCTAAATTAACACAGTGAAGATGGAATGTGTGGAGACATACTGGATTTAGCAAAACTAAGGGGGAAGATGGAAAGAATCATATTAAGTAATAGCAATAAAGTAAAAGGGAAGGCATCTTTTGTGTTTTCTTTCATCTGTGTGATTGATGTTATTTTTCTGCCTTCTTAGATTGAATTTCTGCTTTTAACCTGCATCGAAAGGAAAGCATGTATGGCACTAATAAGTCACTCAGGACAGTGTTAGCCAAGTACCCTGACAAAAAGTGTTGTTTGGTAGTATTTTCCTCACTTGGTAATTCTAATTTGTTATTATTCCCCTCCCTCCCCGCCCACTTAAGAAGCTAGGATATATTTTGATCCATGTATGATTTGGAAGTATATATTTAAATTAGCTTTATTGGCATACGATTCACATATCAGACACTGTAAGAGTTCAATCATATTAAAAAGAGTTGCACAAACATGACCACAATCCATTTCAGAACGTTTTCTTCTTGCTGCTTTAAATGTGGCTAGCCCTCTATTTCCCCACCACCTCCACTGCCATGTCCATAAGTAACTATTCACTCAGTTTCTGTCCATATAGATTCACTTATCCTAGATTACATATACAGAAAATCATACAAAGCAAAACCAAGAAACAAACCAAACCAACAATGACAAAACCAAACCAAACCCTCACTGCAAAGGAAGTAGAAAATATTAGAAAATAAAACAACTTTAAAATGAGTCAAAAGGGAGATGAAATGATAAAGTGTTACATTTTAAACTAATGGCATCGTCCAAAATCAACTTTGCAATGCTCTTTGATAATTTCTGAACTGCATTCAGAGAGGCGTCACTGGCGTGCCTCCACGTGAAGACTCTGTCTTCCACTGTCCTACACAGCCTTCTGTAAATTGGGTAGTTAGGATTCAAACTTTGATTTCATTCCCTCCATTGGTTTTGGATTTTGATCAACATGATTTTTGATCTGCTCAATCAGTTGATAGCTAAAGGATTATATTGATATCTCTCACTATCGTGGTTTATATGTAAATTTCTCTTCATAATTGTTTCTAATTTTGCTTTCCCTATTTTTATTTTAAATCATTTTCTTGATTATATGTAACAACTATGTCTCCTTATGTGGAGAATATTTTATCAATGTATAATGATCTTTATTATTATTAATGGATTAATTATAAAGTTCTATTTTCATATCGTAGCAGTTTATAGGTATATATTTTTCTATTTAACTTTGTTCTAACCAGCTAGTCTTTTATCTTACGAAGAAAATGTAGAAGGCTTTACTACTCTTTACAACTTTCCCTACTCTAATATCATTATATTTGAATTTAATGTATTAGTTCATTTATATTTATTGCAATCATTATTATATTGCACTTCCTATTTGTCTCATTTTTTCTAGATTTCTTTCTCTCAGACTTAGTACTAGCTAACTTTTGAATTCTCTTATTTCACACCTTAATGTTATCTTTCTATAGTTGATTCAGTTTCCATTTTAAAAGAAATTTCCTTGATAATATAACATAAATATTTAATTTAACAAAATATAAGGTTAATTCAAAAGATATTCACTTATGTTTTATTGAGTATATAAAACATTTGAATATGTGTATCATTATAAATTATGGATAATATTGTGAAGAATTGCAATTCCAGAGCACACTTACCATATTTTTCGGACCTTAAGATGCACTTTTTTCCCCCCAAAGTGGGCAGAAAGTGAAGGTGCATCTTATGTTCCAAAGGTGTGGTACCCCAGGACATTTTAGTATACTGGTACTGTTTGCTTCAGAATATTTTTTTCTTGTTTTCCTGCTCTAAAAACTTGGTGTGTCTTATGGTCTAAAAAATATGGTAATTGTGCTCATTCAAAATCTGTAGATAAAGAGGCAGGTGTTGCAACAGAACAAAAGAATCTACTGTATGGTTTAAAAAACCAGTGGAATGTGTTGCAGGGCTGTATCCTTTCACCATGCTTACGCAGTGTTCATGCTATATCAGAGTTGAGAAAAATGTTTAACCACCTGCAATATGCAGATGATACACTATTGCTTGTGTACCTGAAAGTGATCAGGTCCTGAAGCACTTACTGAGGTAGACTGAAGACTTCAGTACAGATTGCACATTGACAAAAAAACAAACAAAAAAATCCCTCCAACTTGACCGATAAACAAAAACACCCGCCTCTCCCTTAAAACAAATAAACAAACAAACCCAGTGCCTTGAGTCAATTCTGATTCATAACAACTGTAGAGCGCTGAATAAAACTGCTCCCAAGGGTCTCCAAAACGGAACGTGTGTGCGAGAAGAGATAGCCTCATCTTTCTCCCCAAGAGCAGCGAGTCGGTTTGAACCTACCGACTTTACTGTTGGTAGTCCAATGTATACCTCACTTCGCCACAAGGACCCATAACCTGATACGTGACTAAAAGACTGAAGTTGTCAAGGATTTCATTTCCTTGCATCCACCATCAGTGCTGATGAGGGAGTAGGCAGGAAATCCAAGGGTATAAAGGGCCTGGGAAAATCTGCCGCACAAGACCTAGTTCCAGTATTAAAAGTAAAGATGCTGCTTTGAAGTCTAAGATGTGTCTGACCCCAAACATGTATTTTTCCATGACATCCTAAGAATGTGAAAGCTGGTCAACAGTAAAAGAAGACTAAGGAGAATGGATGCCTATGGAGTATCATGCCTTGGAATGATGGTGTCTGCAAAGAATACTAACTGCATCATATGGATTACGAGAGGAATGATTACATTGAGTTGGAAGAAGCACAGCAAGAATGCTTCTTTGCAGTAAGAATGGTAAGACTTTGTCTCATATATTTTGAACATGTCATCAAGAGGGACACCTTTCTGGAGAAGGACATCATGCTTGGTAAAGTAGAGGGTCACTCGAAAAGAGGAAGACCCTGATTGAGATGGATAACACAGTGGTTACAACAATTGGATCAAGTGCTGCCAAGATTGCACAGATGGCACCGAGCTGGGTGGTGTTTTGCTCTGTGGCAAGTGGGGTTACTGAGCTGGCACTGACGTGATGGCACATAACCACAGTAGCAACAACGAAGTTAACACAAACTTTAATCTGCAAAAACATGCAAGAATCTGAGCCGTCTAGTGCTCTGTAATAGAAACAGGAGCCCCAGTGGGCTGAAGGCAGCACGTTGGGGTGCTAACCACAAGATCAGCCTTTTGAAACAACCAGACACTCCAAGGGAGAGCAGCAAGACTTTCTAGTTCCATAAAGAGTTACGGTCTCTGAGATCCACCCTGTCCTTGCACGCCACTAAGAGTCGGAATCAACTCAAAGGAGGTGAGTTTGAGATTTCTATAGACTAGGTATACTACAAATAAGAGGTTTGAACAAACAGCAGTTTACTCTTTTTACAGCGTTGGGGGCCGAAGGTCCAAATTCAGAATGCTCACTCTGGGAGGACTCCCCGTGGCATTGTGCTTACTAGTTGGGCTGCAAGTCACAAGATGGCAGTTCAAAACCCCTAGGAAATTCTCGGGACAACCTCATGGAGTAGTCCTACCCTGTCCTACAGGGTCACCATGAGTCAGTGCTGACTGGATGGTCAGGAGACCCCAGATAAGAGCGATTTCCTCTCTTCCAGCTTATCTCCTTTCCGGGTGTGTCTTGTTCCATGGTGCTTGCATGTGGTGGGGTGCCGACCTTCCCCTCTCTCTGTTTGTGTGCTTAGTCTATTCTTTAGCAAATGAGATAAGCCACATCCCGTATCATACTTTCTTTTTTTCCCAATGATTTTATTGGGGTTTCTAACATCTCTTATAACACTCCATACATCGTTTGTATCAAGCATATTTGTACATATCTTGCCATCTTCATTTCCAAAATTTTTCTTCTTGAGCCTTTGGTACAAGCTCCTCTTTCCCCCTCCTTTTTTTTTTTTTTTTAATAAATCATTCTATTGGGGGCTCATACCACTCCCATCACAATCAATATATACGTCAATTGTGTGCAGACCACATTTGCACACTTGTTGCCATCACCACTCTCATAACTTCCTCCCTCCACTTAGGCCCCCAGTACTTTCTTATTAACATCACAAAGAAAACTCTTCCCAAAGGAAATTACAGCCCTAAGTATAGAATTGCCTGTTTCAGTTTCAGTTTAGCTGGTGTATTATTATATGGCTCCCCAGTTTATAGGTCATCTATCCTGCTGGACTGCTGTTTTAAAATATTCTTCTTGTCTGCCACGGTCTACAATTTTATTATATGTCTTGGAATTAGATGTTTTTTTCTTTGCTCTCTCTGAGGTCACTTTGGTTCCCATTACCCACGACATAATGCTCTGCAGCAGTGCTGGGAGAAGAGCCATTGTCATCTTTTCAAAGGTTTGTCTTTCCTCCTTTATCCTCTTTCTTAAGAATCATTAGATACACAGGAACCTTTTAAACTCTACTTTTCATATCTTTTCATCTTCAAGAGTTCCCATCTGCATGCTTATCTGGATAAATTTTATTGGCTCTCCTTTTTCATCATGAAATCTTTTAATGTCTCTATATTATGTATTGTATAGCTATTCACTGAATATCTGATTTCTAGTTGCTTTTTATTTTCCATTTTAGATGTCCACTTTGTTCTTCTTCAAGTCAGTCTGGCGAGTTGACATACTCTCTTGTTAAATTTCCGTTCTTTCATCTGGCCCTTTCCTTCCCTGTCTGAACCACTCTCTGACAGCTCCATGTCTGGACCGATAATTCCTATTTGTGTTGAATCTTGCTCATAATAACCTAGTGGATTAGACTAAGCTCACTAAAGAAACAGATCCAGAGGATAGTCACATGTATGTTAGAGAGCATTATAGCAAAGAGTAATTATATATTGAGAAAACATCCCAACCCAGTCCAGATCAAGTCCATAAATCTGATATTAGCCCATCTGTCCGACAGCAATCTACAATGCCCTTCAGATGCACCAAACATATGCTATGTCACCAGGACAATCACACGCCAGTGGGTAGGAAGTCTTTGGACCCAGTGGTGTTATAAGCATCTCATTGCTAGCAGGGGTCTTTGTGTGGCTACTTTAGTTCCCACGGCTGCATCAGGGTAGGTCCATGTGGCTTTTGAGGGATGTCTCTTGGAGCCAAACTTGTCAGTTGAGTGTCTCCCAGGGAGTGAGCCAAGAAAGATATTGTCTCCCATATCCAACAAGGAATTACCACATTTTCCAGAATTCTCAGCAGAAGACCATGCCCACAAAGAGGTCTCATTGGCTATCTCCAGATTGACAGGATAGACTCCATCTCTATACTCTTAATTCTCAAATTGACAACAGATTAGGTGACTGCCATAAAAATACTCCCAGAATCCTCATGAGAAAGCCATGCCCACAAGGAGGCATCATCAGACTGTGACCTGGTTGACAAGCTAGACTATACGCCTTCTCTCTTAATATCCTCAAGTTGACAAGAGAACACCTACCCCACCTATCTTTTCATTTGTGGGAGTTGGGGTTTTAAACTGTGATCATTCTTCCAGTGGTACCATATTATCCTTGGGGTATTATCAGCTCAGGATCACATTCAGTTGACACTCCTGCTTTCTCAGCTCACACAGATAGTGAAAATTTTGGATTCAAACACTTTGTTAGCATGCTGATGCTTAATATTTTCATAAGGGAGCCCCCCTCCCCTTTGCTATCTTTCCCCAGCTCTGTCATAGCCCAAAACAACACAGGCAGGCCTCCTCCTTGTCTGCTTGTATAAAGCAGTTAATCTTGGACATTATTCTTTTGACACACTGTTGGTTCACTGAGTCAGTGCCCCCTGGAAGTGCAGCTCTGTGAAGACATCTTAGAGCCGATCTCATAATACTTAGTCCCAGACTTCACCTTCTGATCACAGATCAAAACTCCAATACAACACTCATTTCCATCACTTTGATGCCGACTCACAGCGTCCATGTCTGAATCCCCCTCTGTGTTCCCGAGACTGTAGTTCTTTACAAGGGTAGAAAGCTTCATCCTTCCACAGTGACCAGTGGTTTTGAACACTAACTGTATGTTTAGCAACCCAACAGGTGGCCACTATCCCTATAAGGCTCCTTCTAACCAAAGCCAACTCAGTGCCATGGAGTCAATGCTGACTTAGATACGACCTATAAATTCCGAAGCTCTCAGTCACCAACTCCCAAAATACCACTCAGTGGATGTCCTTCTATTCAAACTTTCTTTTTTGTTTTGTTTTGTTTTGTTTTTTTTGGGGGGGGAACATCACTGCCCTCTGGTGGTCGTGGGAGCTACCCAGCCTCACTCCTGAGAGCTGCTGCTGGATTTGAACCGTCAAGCCCGTGGGCCACAGTCCCACACTCAACCACTACACCACCGGGGCTCAGCCCTCTATTCAAGCTTTCTTGTCATCTCTTGACACCAAGTGAATAAAGAAATCTGACAAAGAATAGATGCATTTGAATGGTGGTGGTGAAGGAAAATATTGACAGTATGGTGCACTGCTAAAAGGGCAAAGCCATTTGTGTTGGAAGAAGCAAGACCAGAATGCTCCTGAGAGGCAAGGATGACAAGACTTCGTCTTACATATTTTGGACATGTTGTCTCGAGAGACCAGTCCCTGAAGAAGGACATAATGTTGGGGAAAGTAGAGGAGCTTCAAAAAAAGAGGAAGGCCTGTTCAGGAGGCGGCTTGATATCCGGGCTGCCACAGTGGTCTCCGGCATAGGAACAATTGTGAGGACAGTCTAGGGCTGAGCAGTGTTTCATTCTGTTGTGCATAGGTGACATTGGTTCTCAACTGTGGGTTGCACCTCTTGGGGGGGGGGTGTCAAATGACCCTTTCACAGGGGTCACCTGATTCATTACAGTTATGAAGTAACCACAAACTAATTTTATGCTTGGGGGTCATCACATCATGAGGAACTCTATTAAAGGGTCGTGGCAGGTTGAGAACCACTGGCCTTTACGGGTCAGAATTGACTAACTGGCACCTAATAAGAACAACGAAAAATTCCTTTACCCTCCACAAGCTAAGTCATATATTATAGATCCATCCATCAAGCTATGCATCTATCATATATAGTGTGTGTGTATATATACACACACACCCATGTAGACATTCAAAAAGTTCCTGGAAAATGAAATTGAAAGAGAACAGATTCCCCCTGAGCTTTTTTTTAATACATCATTTTATTGGGGACTCATACAACACATCACTATCAAGTCATACATCAATTGTATGCAGTTCACATTTGCACATTTGTTGCCATCATCATTCTCAAAACATCTTCCCTCAACTTAGGCTCCCAGTATTAGCTCCCCATAATTCCCCTCTCTCCGTCCCCCATGAACTCTTAATAATTTATAAAGTGTCATTGATTTGATTTATTGTACACTGTCTTTGTTTTTGTTTTGTTTTTGTTTTTGTTTTTGGGGGGCATCACTGCCCTCAGGTGGTGGGAATAGGAGGCCAAGCCTTTGCTCCGTGGAGCTGGAATCGAACCTCCATCCCAGTGGGCCGCAGTTCCGCGCACAACCACTACGCCACTGGGGCTCAGCCCATTGTACACTATCTTATGTGTCCTTTCACACACTTCCTTGCTGTCCATACACCAGGGAGGAGGTTATATGTAGATCCCTGCAATTGGTTCCCCCTTCTACTCCACCTTCCCCCCACCATCCTGGTATCATCACTCTCACCAATGGTCCTGAAGGGATCATTGGTCCTGAATTCCCCATGTTTCTGGCTCCAGTGTACATCTTATGGTCTACTGGACTTGCAAGTTAGAACTGGGCCATGATAATGGGTGGGAGGAAGCATTTAAAAACTAGAGGAAAGTTTCATATTTCATTGTTGCTATACTGTATCTTGACTGGCTCATCTCCTCCCTGGGGCCCTCTGAAAGGGGATGACGCTTCACCTATTGATGGACTTTGGGTCCCCAATCTGAACTGTTCCTCATTTATAATGATATAATTTTTAGTTCTTTGATTCCTCATATCTGATCCTTCTGATACCTCATCATAGGTATCATAGGCTGGTGCTCTTCTTCCATGTGGGCATTGTTGCTTCTCAGCTAGATGGCTGCTTGTTTACTTTCAAGCTTTTAAGATCCCAGATGCTATATCTTGTGATAGCCAGGCACCATCAGTTTACTTCACTACATTTGCTTATGCACACATTCGTCATCAGCAATTATATCAGAAAGGTGGGGGCACAATGTTATAATTTTTACTTCTTTGATGCCTGATAACTGATCCCTTTGACATCTGTGGTCATACAAGGTGGTGTGCTTCTTTCATGTGGGCTTTGTTGCTTCTGAGATAGATGGCTGCTTGTTTATTTTCAAGTCTTTAAGACCCCAGATGCTACGTCTTTTGATAGCCAGGCACCATCAACTTTCTTCACCACACCTGCTTATGTATATCTTTGTCTTCAGTGATCGTGGTGGGAAGGTGAACATCCTGGAATGCCAATTTAATAGAATAAAGTGTTGTTGCTTTGAGGAAGTACTTGAGTGGAGTACTTCAATGACTTAATACTAAGTATATGATCAATTTTCCCATCATCATATATACATATGTTCACCTATGTACATGCCTGTATTTAGACCTCATAAATGGTTCTATAAATCTAAGTCTAGCATTTTTAATGTGTGTTCTTCTAAAAGTGGTTCATATGACTATTGTATTGGCCACAATACCGGAAAGGATCTTTTGTGTGCATAAAGATCGCTGGCATCTTCAAAAATATCTTTAGTCTTTCACACGACTCACTTGAAGCAGGGATGATCTCAGTGCCTCAGCGGAACCACTTCACCCTCTTATCTCTGCTCCATACTCAGATCCTGAAAATATTCTAAGGTAGTTTTTGACCCAGTTTTTGTTATACCAAGTGGCAAGAATCCAGAGACTGTTCTCTAGTAGAAATATTAAATGAGAACCACATCCTCCAGTGGATTGATGAACTATAGAGTCATGTAATGATTCGATTAAACGAGGAAATTCTACAGCATACAGAAATGAAGCAAGGACATGAAAGTGAGAGAAA
Organism: Nesogale talazaci; assembly: GCA_004026705.1. Classification (NCBI taxonomy): domain Eukaryota; kingdom Metazoa; phylum Chordata; class Mammalia; order Afrosoricida; family Tenrecidae; genus Nesogale; species Nesogale talazaci. Next base: position 48,229 of record PVJH01010658.1, on the reverse strand, counting down.
AAGCTTAGCACATGTTGGTATCTTAAGGAAAAAGAAATGTCTAGAGTCAACAAGATGATCGATAACGGGTCGTGAGAGGGAGCATTGTTGTTGTCGTTGTTGTTAGGTACCATGGAGTTGGTGCCGATCACAGTGACCTCCTAATCAACAGAAAAACTTGCAGCCCCTGGTACTGTTGTTGTATTTGAACCCAAGGTTGCAGTCACTGCATCAATCCATCACATCGAGAGGCTTCCTCATATTCATTCACCCTTTTCCGTACCTAGGATGATGTTCTTGATCCTCCTTGATAACAAGTCCAAAGGATGTGAGACAAAGCTTTAGCATCCTCATTTCTAAGGATCAGTCTGACTATAGACTTCCAAGACAGATTTGATCATTCATATGTAAGTCTAGTATACACATTATTCATCAGCATTATTTATTCAAAGGCATCATTTTTCTGATTTTCCTTATTCATTGTCCAGGTTTTACATACATATGAGGCAGTTGAAAATGCCCTGACTTGGGCCAGGTGGACCTTAATTCTCAAAGTAGACATGTTTGCAGATCTGCCCAATAGAATACTTGCTTTTTATGACTGCTGATTACATAGGCATTAAATGGCCTTATCGATAGGCAGTAGATAACTTTAAAATTATAAACAACGTTAGGGCATTTGATATATAATTAAGTTAAGGAAATGAATCCTTTATCTTCTTGTGCCATCCCCTTGATTAAGAAAACATTTTTAAACTGAATATTAATTGAAGTGTTATAATAATAATAGCTTATTTAATAAAGTCAATGCTAGATTACATTCCAGGTCTCCATTCCTTATTCTGAACTTCCTAATTGTGAAGAATTAAATTGTTTTCTTCCCCCCAAAGGAGTCATATTATAAACCTCATGTCTGTGAATATTACCCTGTTTGGAAAGAGGAATTTTGTTTTATTATTTCAATGAAGTCACAAAAACTAGGGTGGGTCCCAAACCTAATCCCTTCTGAGTGATGTCTTATAAAAAAGGGCAAGATATCCCTTTGCCTGTACATACCACATTTTACTTCCTCATTCATCCGTTGATGAGCACGTGGGCCACTCACACCTTTGGCAACAGTGCTGCGATGAAGATTGATGTACGTTTGTTTGTGTTGCTACTTTCAACTCTCTTGAGGATCTATGGAAGAATGGAATTGCTGACTCATACTCTAATTCTATGTTTAACTTTTGGGGCAAGCGTCAAACCATCCTACTACAAGCTGCTACATGAAGGGAAGGTGAAAACATCAGGGTAGCTGAAATCGGTCTATCACAGAAGTATAAATGTTCTATGATATGGCAACCAGGGGCAGAAGCAGGAAAAAGGGGGAGTGGGTTGTTTGGGAAATGAATTTCTGTTTATGGTCATAGAAAATTTGGCAACGGCTGCTGGTAATGGTTGTACAACAGGACTGAAATGTGCACCCAAAATGTTAAATTGGCGCATGTTGTGTCTATTTTTCTAACAACAAAAGAGAAGAGCACAGTGGATTTAGACACGCGCCGAGGAGGAGACCATATGAGGGGCTAAGGTATATGAAGCTAAGGCGAGCTGAAAAAATCCGAGACTCTAGATAAGAATGAACCCCCCTCTGCCCCCCGGGGCTCCTGGCCTGATTTGCATAGCTAGCATCCAAATCTGTGAGGCAGTAGATGGCTTTAAAGACCACTTGTGTTATAGTTTCTTCCAGCAACACTAGAAAGCGAAGACAGCTTTGTTTGCTCTCTTTTCCATCATCAGTAAATACGTTTTCTCTCGGAAACTACACAAACTAACCCTTCTCTCTTCTCTTGGTCATAGCATTCTATGGTGACCAGCTGCCATGGCGTCTGCTGACTCAGGGACATGCCACATGAGCCAGAGCAGAACTGCACTCCATAGGGTTTCCCGTGACTCCTCGCTCAGAAGTCGGTCACCAGCTGTCTTCTAAGACACCTCTGGGTAAATATAAGCCTCTAACCTTTCAGTTAGTAGCTGAGTGTCCTGATTGTTTTTATTCTTAATTTTAAGGTAATATTTACTCATCTTGTCCACCCCCACCCCACCTTTCTTAAGTCAGATGTTGCAATGGGTTTGTTTCTACATGACTTTATCCAGGAGGTATTTGCTTGTGTTTCTTTGAGTGTTTGCTCTCTCACTCACTCACCACCATCTCATCGATGCCAGTTCACACCAGCCCTTTTAGGACAAGGTACGACTATCCCTGTGAGTTTCGCAGACTGACACTCTGTATGTAGAAAACTCCCTTTCTCCCTTGGAGTAGCTGGTGGCTTTGATCTGGCTGACCTTGAGGACCAAAGCCCAAATGCATAGCCAATCTGCCACCGGGGTCCCTTCTAACCAGTGCTAGTCTTCAGATTCATTTGGGTTCTTCATTGTATTACATGATTTCTAGAATACTGAAATCAATGTTTGGGGAATGAGCAGGCAGCTCAGCTTCTATGCTGCTGCCAGATTTTTTCCAGGGGCCCTTTGGAGAAGGCCCCAAGATGAGTTTTCACAACTTTTTGTGATGAAGCCATCACTTCCAGTCCCTGAGGCACACTCACAACTTGTTTGCTTCCAGAAAATTCTAGGCACCAAGCTGACTCCTAACTCAGCCAGTGAACTCGCTAGTCATCCAGTTCTGGAGCTTTGATTTCTCAAACCAGTCAGCATTATGTGACAGTTTCTTTCTAGATTCAGGGGACATATATATTCTGACTAGCTCCTTGAAGTTCCTCTCTCTCCTTGAGGTGAAAGGTAGGCCGGGGTGAGACTGACAACATACTCATAGCTCTCTCCAAATAAATGATCAGGAATCCCCTGTGCTATCCAACAATTTGACCTTTTTTGACCCTCGGTGTAAGTGGACCATCTCATGTATTTTATAATTTCCCTGGTAGAGCCAGTCTTACAACTCACATGGAACATGCCGTCTATCATCTTTCAGCTTGTGGAAAACAAAGGTGGGAAGTATCCTAGTTCCACATTGTGTGAGTGAAGCCTGCCAGAGACGACAGTGCTTAGGGCTTGTCAGTCTCTTATTTCTTGGCCCTCCATCTGGATTTCAGTCCCCCAGAGTGTTTCCCTTGCTCGAACTCATATCATGATTGGTAACATAGAAAGACAGCCCCAAAGGGGAAGGCCTCAATGAGATGGATGCACACCATGACTGCAACAACAGCGAGCATAGGAATAATTGTGAGGGTGGCAGTGTTTCAGTCTGTTATTTTTAAAGTCAAGATGAGTTGGAACCAACTTGATAACACTTAACAACAATGATAACAACAATGACAACAACAACAATAACAAGGGCCTCTCATACTGAGACCATCAGGTTTTCTGACAGGAAAGAAGAGGGGGGTGGGAAGGTGTTTTGACTAAGCGAGAATCTAAGAGATGTGATGAACACACACAACAAATTAATGCATGCACATTCATACTCTTCTTTCTCACCCCACAGTGTAATTGCCATGGAGGGTTTGGCAGGAGAGAGGAGGACAGAATTAAGGGAAAAGAAGAAGATGGAACAACAAAGTTGTGAGAAACCTGAGAGACTCTGGTGAGACTGATGGGGGAAGAGAAAATTTAGTATGCTATAGGGTTGAATTCAAACCACCACAATATCCCATCAAGATAGACTGTACAAAATATCTATTTCAAGGACCATCATTTCTGGAAGAGTTTGTGGTGTGCTTTTTCCTCTCCTTTTCCGTCCTTTATCCCTTATTCTTGTTAGAAGGCAGGCTGGCATTAAAAGGCAGAGGCAGATTTCAAAGTGGTCCAGCTACCGTCAACCTTCATTGTAAGTTATCTGGGAAGATACTGCTTTTGCCATATGTTTTCGTACCCATTCAGGTCTTTCCTAATGCCAATCACTTTTTGGCTGGTAACATATGTTCCAATTGATTTAGAAGAATCCCTGTGATTGTCTCGTTGCAGCACCGTAGGAAGTAGTACACCTTTCACTCCCAAAGGCACCCTGGTTTGGATGGTCAAGTATATGCTTATGCTTCCTGGAATGGACAGCCTTCCATTATACCACATGGCTTCTCCTGCTTATATGAGTGGTGCCTCAAAAAGTTTGCAGAAAACCCATTGTCCTGTCATTTCATTTTTCCATGAACAAATCGAAGCCTGTGCATATTGTCTAAAACTATAATGTATTTTATAATATGGAAAATAAATAAATGCCATTAGTTATTTCTATTTACAAAAAAGCAGGTTGTCAGCTGGAGACTATTTTCCACAAAAACAAAGACCCAACCGTGTGAGGAGAGTTGGAACACGTTTAATCCTTGCACTCTGAGGAAATGAGGGACTGGATTAGCCTCTCTTGCAGAGGAAACAACTGTGGTTCTAGAGAAATGCAGCCCAAATGTTTCTCTGGTTCACCCTCCTGGATCTACTTAAACACCAGGAATTCTGAATTCCTCTTCTGCCCACACTTGTACATACAGGCAATTCCCTGCAAGGTCTCCTCCCTGTCCCTTCTCCTCCCCAACCAAAATATTTCTGGGAATTTTCAAGTATTTACATGTGCTAACAGCACAGTCTGTCCACATCAGTCCCCCTACGGCAACGGTTCTCAACCTGTGAGTCTCAATCCCTTTGGGAGACGAATGACCCTTTCACAGGGGTCGCCCGATTTATAACAGGAACAAAATGACAGTGATGAAGTAGCAATGAAAATAATTTTATGGTTGAGGGTCAACACATCATGAGGAACTGCATTAAAGGGTGGCCGCATTAGGAAAGCTGAGAACCACTGCTTTAAGGCATCTTCATTTTCTACTCTGTCCTCCCACATTCCATGTCTGTCACCTGCAAAGGTATTTGATGAAGTCTTCTTCCTGTTACAGTCCCAAGTAAGACCCAATCATGTCCGAAGGCATGCTTGCTCGGTGCTCCCAACATCGCCCATATCAGGGGATTATGACAGAGCTGAGTCTCCTGGAGAATGATAACAAAAGGTTTTCCTCTGACCACAGTTAGGCACTTGTCCCAGAAAACCATGTTTATGCGCACAAACTCAGTTTTCTGGTTTCTGAGTCCTTCATTTTTATTTCCTGTGGGAAGCCAGCAAGTCAGGGGGCTAAATGAGATGCCATTTCCATTTTCTTTATCTCCCCTTGTGCCACTTCATTTTGATCAAAGCTAAGTTCCAATGCCTACCACTCCACGACACAGCATCTACAATTGACTCAAACTTTTCAGTGTTTGAGGAGATGGCCTAGAACGGGGCAGTATTTATCTTGATGAGCATAAGATTGCTATGAATTGTGTGTTTGAAGTCTTAGCCTGAACCATTAGACAACAGAAAAAAATCAAGGGAGTACAATTGAGTCAAGAAGTGAAATTCTCACTATTTGCAGAATATTATCTACAGAACCCCGAGAACTTCAAAAAAGACCGTTGGAAACAGGTTAGGGATTTAGTACGGTCGCAGGATAAGATACAAGATGAACCAGCAGGATTTAGTTGGCAAAGAGAGCCCCGAAAAAGACAATACCTTCCTAGGAGCCACACCAAAGATGAAGTACTTAGGAATCAACCCAGTCAAAGAAACAAAACAAAGATGTACAAAGAAAATGGCAGAACTTGATTATGAGAAACCAAGAGAGCTGCACAAAGGAAAGAATATCCTGTGTTTATGGATAGGAAAACCTAATATTGTGAAAATGTCAACATTACCTAAGTCACTCACTCACTGCCATCAGTGAATGCTGACTCATAGCAATTCCCTGTGGGTTTCTGAGACTGTAACTGTTGATGGGAGTAGAAACCCCAGTCTTTTGGAGCTCCATATGATTTGTGGCCCAACTCATAACCACATCACAAAGGTTCTCCATACTACCTCAAGCAATCTATGAACGCAACACATTCAGAATCAAATCTCAACCTCATTCTTTGCAGAAATGGAAAAATTAGATACCAGTGATATGGGGAAGAGAGAAGCCTAGGATAAGTGTGGTGGTCATGTGCTTGATGTCAATTTCATGATTGGAAGTCTAGGAGTGGAGTCTAACCTGTTAATCTGGAGATAGCCATTGAGTGACCAATGAGGCCTCCGTGTGGGCATGGCTTTCTCCTGAGACTTCTGGGAAATCTCACAATATTTCCCTCATGGAGATGAGAGGCCATCCCCCCAGTTGTTGGGAGTCAGTCTCTGAGACGATGAACTATGAACAAGGCAAGATGGCAGCATCTGAGTAGCTGAAGGAGCCGGAGGAGAAGCCACATGGCCTTGCCCTGATGGAACCAGACCTCTGAAGCTGGAGAAGCCACCTGGAGACCTCTGCCAGTGTTGAGTTGCTTTTACCACCACTAGATGCTGTTGATGGACCCTGAGCCCTGGAAGCGAGGATCCATGGGGAGACCCCTGCCAGCACCAGGACTCTGTACCCACTGGCCTGTGACTTTGTGATTTGGAAGGAGACATTATAGACTGGTATCAGGCATATGGGCTAATATTGGGCTTATGACTTTGTACTGAACTGGGCTGGGATGCTTTCTCAATGATTCATTCCTCTTATATATAAACCTTACCTTTGTATCCATATGCATGTCTATAAATTTTTTTTTCTCTAGTCTACCTGGACTAACACAATAAGCAAAGAGTTTCTCAAAAAGAAAAACAAAATAGGAGGCCTTGAACTACCCAACCTCAAATGTACTGCAGAGCCACAGTAGTCAAAGCAGCCTGTTACTAGGACAATGACAGATGTATAAGGCAATAGAACAGGATAGAAAATCCAGAAATAGAAGCATGCAACTGCAGCCAATTGATTTTTGACAAAGGACAAAAAGGCTTTAAATGGGAAAGAAATCCTCTTCAATAGATGGTGCTGAAAAAATTGGATCTCCATCTGCAGAAAAATAAAACAGGCCTCATACCTCATCCCACACACAAAAATAAACTCAAGATGAATTAGATACCTAACTAGAAATGTTAGAGCTATAAGGACCAACAATAAGAAAATTGGGACAAAGTAAAGGTCCTAGTGCCAGGTATATACATATTACCAAATACAATAAATGTAACACCTTATCATTTGATCTCCCTTTTACCCATTTTAAAAATTGTTTCTGTTTTTAATATTTTCTCCTTGTTTTCAATTGAAGTTTCTTTGTTTTATATACTTTTTTGGTTGTGTTTTATATGATTTGATTTGAATTCCAAGATAAGTAAAAAAGTAGATAAGTAAATCTTTTTTTTTGGTAACACTGCCCTCTGGTGTTTGTGGGAATTACCCAGTCTTGCTCCTGGAGAGCCGCCGCTGGATTTGAACTACCAAGCCAGTGGGCTGCACCCAGCACTTAACCACTAGGCCTAGATAAGTAAATCTCTAGGGAAAGTAACTGGATTAATAAGTAACTATGGGCATGATAGGGGAAGTTAGACTGGGGGGAAGGGATAGCTAACAACAATAAGTACAAGAGGAAACTGTTCTGAAATTAATTTCATAACTCTTTTTAATATGATTGAATGATTAAATCATGTGATATGTGAACTATATGCCAATAAAACTATTTTAAAAGTATTCCTACAAAAAGATTTATTAAAATTACCCAAACACGAGAACAAAGAAAAAGAATGCTCCAAGTTATAATCAACTTGACAAGGCCTAACCATGGAAACAAATATATTTGGCAAGAAAGAAGCCAACTGTTAGAAGTTTCGAACACCCAGTCCAATTGATCCTATAAAGATTCTCTAATCATTAGAATTGTTTGAAAGTAGAAAAACATTTTCAATTAGGTAACGATCTGCCCACAATACTGGGGATATTCATGTAGTAGCTGAATCTGGGACATTCCCAGATTATAAAAGGCATTCCTTTAATGGGTGAACACTTAGATGGAAAGACCCCCAAGATGCTTGCAATTCTGAGCCTAAATTAAGATATTTTCTGTGCAATTACATACTTACAGATGTGAAAACACAACTAGTCCTCACCCACCCTACCTCCCCTATTCTTGGTGCATCGATTAAATTATGTTATCTATAGACAAGAAAAAGTTACATAAAGTATGATTTATGTCTATTAGAAATTCTTTTTTAAAAACAGTTTTATTGCCACATAATCCACATAACATACAACAATTCAATCATTTTGAGAAGAATTGTATAATTATTACCACAGTCGATTTTAGAACATCTTCTTTTTCTTTCTTCTCTTCTAATGATTTAATTGTGTTTAAAATGAGTCGTGTAATCATAATCAGTTCTAATGCTTCTTCTTCACTCCAGAATTCATTGTTTACTCTCCCAACCCCTTCACCTTCCCCATCCCTACATCCCCTATAAGCCCTTGCATCTGTTATTGTCTCTATGTATCCCCACCTTCTGTGCTTCACAAACTGGGAAACCCAACAGAATAAAAAACAGAAAACAAAGGGGGGAGGGGGAAACCCATAACAAGGTTGAATATATATCCTCCCCACCCCCCACAAAGGGGATGAATAACAGACATGTAGATGAAGGGAGACAATGAAGAATGTAAGATATGAAATAAAAATAACAATAAATAATTGATCAAGGATACATGAGGGTGAGAGATGGGGAAAAAAGGGGAGCTTATATCAAGGGCTCAAGTAGAAAGTATTTTGAAATGATGATAATTGCTGTATGAGATCCCAATAAAATGATTTTAAAACAACAACAATGAAATAAAGTGGTATGGAAATTTTTAACAGAAACAGGATGCATTTCCTGGGCAAAGTTACACCTTTGACTGACATGGATAGTCTTTCTTCTCTCCTCACTCTTGACTAATATTTTGGTTTAGAAGAAATTGCTTTTGGAGTCTTTGGACTCTTAGTTTACCTACTCAGACCCAAATGCCAAGGGCTTTTAGATGCCCACTTTGTAACAGAGCAGAGACTGTCTACAGCTGTCCCATGATGAATGGGCCCAGCCTTGTGCTCTGTGGGTTTGTCTGGCAAAGTGCCTGGTATGCAATCACTCAACCAATCTACCAGTTGTTAGGCATTCTATCACTTCCTTGTTTCCGGTCACATACTATTCATCATGACAGAGTAATTGACAGGATGTATACCTAAGTATGAGTAATACCTTTTCCCAACAGCACCTAATCTTTTATTCTACGGCTATTGCTATATTAGCATTTTTTAAAAGCAGGCCAAAGGCCTGCTGAGTGGACACATTTGTGTGGCAATGGAAACACAACAAAGGCTACTTTAATTCTATTTGCAGAAAACTTCAGGCTTTGGAGAACCAAAAAGCCATGAAAGTCTTCTGAATGCTTACTTATCCCCTCAGACATTTAAAGATAACTGTTATCAACCATGTATATGCAAACCATCTGTGATATTCATATCCACCCCTTCTTATGCCAATGAAGGACCTGTGAACAAAGATCCCCATGTTCTCTCTCCACCCAATAATTTGACACAGACTCAAGCACTAAGACTATAAAGGTAATTCATTCTAAGAAACATAGCTATCACATGGCAGTCGTATGAATGCATTTATAAATATTTACATTTACCCTACCAAAAAACACAGATAATAAAAAATACATTTACAGAAATATCAAAAGCAAGTAGATTTAATACAGGAGTGCATAATGACATGGGGATTTTCAATGGGACCATGTCTGCTTAAGGTGCATGCAGATCCTTGAGCATCCTGGGCCTCCCTGAAGCCCACCACATTCCCATTTTCCATATTTTAAGATGGGACTTTACGATGTTTGTGGGAAAGTAAAATGAAATATTAGTGGAATTTTTCCCAAACCTTTTTGAAGCTGCCTTGTATTTCATTTTAAAACAAAACCCAAAAACCTCAAATTCACTGTCATTGAGTCAATTTCAACTCAAAGAATGAAGAAAATAAAAATTCTCACCTATGAGGGGGTACTCCCTACCATAAATGGATCTTTTTCAATAGTTGTTGTTTAAATTTTTTTAATAAACAGCCTTATTACTTTCAAAATACTTTCCATTGTACTTAATACATTTGTCAAATCTGCGATTCCATTCTTGGAAACATTTTTCAAACTCATCTGTTTGAGGGAGAGTGATAGTGGCTCCCTCATTTTTCTTCACCTCTTCTATGTTATCAAATCACTGTCCTTTCTTGTCCCTCTTCATTCATGAAAACAAAAAGAAGTTACATGGAGTGAGATCAGATGAGTAAGTTGCATGGGGCAAGAGAAGCATGTTGTTTTTTGCCAGAAACTTGTACCCTAAGATAGCTGTACGAAAGGGTGCAAAACCAGTCCCCCTTCTTCCACAAGGCAGGCCTTTTCTGTCACACACTGTTACGCAGTCTTTTCGGAACCTCTAAATAGAAAACTTGACTAAAAAGTCTGACTTGGTGGAATGAACTTCAAATGCACTATGAGTCAACATTTTCATCCATTTGGGAAGTTGATAGATGCCCAGGATGAGATTTGTCAATCAACATTTCACCATTTCTGAAATGAGAAAACCACTTGTACACTTGAGTTTTTCCAAAATTGCTGTCCTTGTAAGCTCTGTTCAACATCATAATAGTTTCTGCAGCACTTTTCCTGAGCAGGAAACAAAATTTCACAATAGGACGCTGTTCTCTTAAGTTGGCCATCACAAGAAATGAAATTCCAATGAAACTGCTTTCATGAAACATTCACTGTGGACCAGAGAGAATCTTCCCAGGTGATGCCACTGAGTGCACTAACTCAGAGCAATTCGCTCGATGTTTGCCTAGCCAGAAAAATGTATACAACAAAAACTTTGCCCGGTGGCAATGGTGGTTTTTGGTGGGTAATCCCACATAGACCAATAGGCAACATTATGATAAATGAAGAAAAGATTGAAATTGTCAAGTATTTCATTTTCCATGGTTCCACAGCCAATGCTATGGTAGCAGCAGTCAAGATATCCAATGGCATATTGCATTGGACAAACTTGCTGCAAAAACAAACAAATAAAGAAAACCCTCTAAAGTGTTAAAAAGGCAAGGTATCACTTTGATGACTAAGTTGCTCCTGACCCCCAAATTAGATTCCCAACCACTTCATATGCATGCAAAACTGAAAAAAAAAATGAATAAAGAAGACCAAAGGAAAATTGATGCCTGTATTATGGTATCAATGAAGAGTAACGAGCACACAAAGAACTGAAAAAAAGAAGGAACAGATATCTATTTGAGGAAGCACAACTGGAGTGCTCTTTAGAAGCCAGGACAGTGAGACCACAAGCCAGGATGGTGTTGTCGGGAGAGACGGTCTTGGGAGGAAGACATCATGCTTGGTAGATTAGAGAATCCAGGAAAGAAAGACCTTGAGCCAATGGACTGATAGAATAGCAACAACAGTGGCTGTGAGGATGGGCCAGGATGGAACTGTGCCTCGTTTTGTTGTACCCAGGAAGGATTACGATGCATTGGAGCAAGCTCCAAGGCACTTAACAGCAACAACACACAGAATCTTCATTTGTTTGTTTTTCTTTATCCAATGTAAACTGGCAGATATTTGTACAAAGTTCTACACAAATGAAATGGGTTGGTTTCAGGATATGGTAATATTCTCTATTTTTTAAGTAAACAATCACCATTTGCAAAAGAGAGGTTTATCATCTGTATAAACATATGTACTCTGTACAGGGATGTCAGATTTATGCTAATTCTCTTGTGTAAAGAGATCATCTCTAAATCCCTTGAGTGGCTGTTCTGGTAAAGTTTATAGTCTCTTAATCTTGTAGTTGATGCTAACCCAAACAGGCCCTTAGGGAAGAACAGAGGACAAGCCAGACAGTATATAAAGTTGAATGGTATTTGTTGTATTAGGAATAACCAGGGGAATTACATGAGGGTTAGTGGAACACAATATTTCCACACAGAATCTCTATAATAAAGTTATCGCTATATAGGAATAAAGATTGGCTAAAGAGACTAAATATTTAAATCTCATTATTTGCCATTCAAAGTATAGGTCTTTAAATAAATTTTAAAAAATCCAAGTGGATATATTGTTAAGGTCATGCCTCCAACACCAAATGAAATATAATCTGGGAAAAAAATTACTTCAGTAGCAAATCTTGATTTAAATACCATGACATTTTCTTTTGTATCCTTGAGTCATAAACTCAGCACACAGCAACTCTCTGATACTGTCCAAATTATGGGAAGCAGAAGACATCCATCAGTTTTTAGCACATATTTACAGAAACAAAAATCAACACCAATTCCTAAAGTAAGACAGTTTTATAAGAAGTTTATAAACACTAAGTCTCCTTTGGATTGATGTTGTGATAACTTAAAGCATATTCTTTCATTTCAGGAAAGCAGTGGCTTATGAACATGTTATTCTGCCAAAAAAACAACCCCCCCCCAAAAAAAAACAACAACCTAGGCTTTACCTAAAGTTCAATCAAAGAGAAAGAACTTATAAGGTTAGTTGAAATTGAAAAAGAAAAACAAGTTGCAATACTATTTACAAGCTCCTGTCACATTTTTCCCCCTAGATTTCTGTGGGGTGTATTCTTATGCTTATGTAGGTTATTATTTCTCCCTTTATTTTTTTCCCTAGTGGGTATCATTCTTCTAGATTCTTTCATTATTACCACGTTTCCAGATATTATGCTAGTATTGTTATTAGTTGTTTTTGAGTCAGTTTCTACTCAAAGTCACTGCATATGTACATGTTGGCTGGTTCATGGTCATTGTTAGGCTTGAGTCCATTTTTGAAGCTATTATACATATTCAGCTCATTGAGGAGTCCCCTTGTTTTCACTGATCCTCTACTTTACTAAGCATGATGATTTGAATTTACTGATGGCGTGTGGCAAATAGTAAGAAACACCTGAGAAACATGCTAGTTATGCTACTTCTAAGAATTTAGGTACTATGGGAGAATTCACTTAATGCCAAAACTCCTAGTGGAAGTGTCGCCTCTCTGAGCAGCACTTAAAAAGGCATGAAGATGGGCCCCATAGCTTCTGCCACCCTCCTCCATCCTACTGGGAGCCAGGGCTCCCCACTGTCCACTTTCAGTCCAGACATCCTGGAGCCCATACAACAGACCCAGATGTACTGAATGAAACATTAGGGCTGAGTTGCATCAGGAGAGCATTCTTGGCTCTCTTTAGTTCTATACTCCATTAAAGTAGTCCAGGAGCTGAGTGATTTGTGCCCAAATGTTTCGTGAAACAACAATTTTCACTATGAGGCTATCATTCTACTTATACTCTCTTCAAAGCAATATTTAGTCATGAGTCCATGGTGTTGGACATGGGGAAGATTTGAATGTGAAACAGAGTCATTCTTTTCCTGCCCTCTGTATCTTTATTTTTGTAAGGAGTTGGCCTGTCTGTCCCTCTTTCCACTCAGAGTTTGTTTTATGTATGTGTATGCTCTTATGCCTAAGAAGTCACTATGATTTTCCAAATAAATAGACTGCTAATTGCTTTAGTCATGTTTAGTCATGTTTGAAGAGCAAATGGATTGCTCTTGGAAGAAGATCAGGCAGAATCCTCTTGAGACGAGCGAATGGCGGGACTTTGTCTCCTGTACTTTGGGTGAGTGATTAGGAGAGACCAGCCCTTGGGGAAGACATTCGGCTTGCTAAAGACATTTTTTGCTAAAGCAAAAAAGACGAAGACACTCAAGAAGGTGAAGTGACACAGGGACTACACCGCAGGGCCCACACTTACGGATTATTGTGAGGATGGCATAGGTCTGGACACCACTTTGTTCTGTTTTTGCCAAGAGAGTTCCTGTGAGTCAAGCCAACCCAAGAACACCTAACAAAAACAATAGCATGGCTGAGTTCAAGAATTGGACACACTTTGGGTGTGAGCTGGCACATCACCTACAAGGCAACTCGCCCTGTTGAGGCCAGCAGGACAGGTGTAGGACAAGAATGAGGGGAGACCTGTCCCAGGCGCTTTGAAGAATCTTATTCAGTATAAACTTCCACTTTCCCAAAAGTCACATAATAAATGGAAGCTATATATGCATTAATATAACCATAAGATCTTTCTTTCCCTGACTCCAGTCTCCCCATGTGGAAATGTGTGTAATAACTGCATTCAACTCATAGGGTTACCACTTACCTAATTTAATAAATATTTCCTTCTTAAGAGACTTTGTATTATGACAGCTATTTAAGTATTAGTTATTATCATTTTCATTGTTCTTTTCTAATTAATTTTGTTCTACCTGCTAGTTTGTTGGGTAATTTATTCATTTCCACAGGGGACTCCAATTTGTTTGCTTTTCTTTCCCCTGTTATTTTTTTGCCCTCTATTTCCTGTGTGAGGCCTTTCCTTTGAAACATCCTTCCTGTTTTTGCTTTGCACCTTGGCTACAATTCCTGGCATAGCTGGTGTCTCATTCATTTAGTTATTAATATCACTCCCCTTTTCCTTCCCATGTTAAGAGCAAATCAAGGAGCGCTTGGAATGGAGCAGAATGCTGGGGGGATTGTGTTGGGGCCTCAGAGAGTCTGACTCTGGACAACCCCAGTGGTACAGTCAAGCTCCCCCATCTGGTTTTCTTGGCTATAATCTTTATAGTACCAGACCATGGAGCTGTTGCTTTTGGTTTGGAGCTGGGTGTTTCACTGTCTCTCCTTCAAAGAGAAGGCTATGTAAATAAATTATCCTGGAAAGGATAGGTGAGGAGGTGGGAGTTGGAAGGAAAGGTTCGACAGTTCCCTGCTGCCTTCTCCAAATCCAGGGTGTTCAGGGACACTTAGAGTTCCAGGGGAGAGAGGGACAGGAAGTCCCAGTTTTGCTCCTAACGCACTAGGTTACCTTAATTGACAGGCATCGGTGCACTCCCAGCATCCTCAGCTGCCGATCTTCTCTGAAGTGACATGTTTTCAAGTCCTGGGTGTTCGGTCATTTGATCCTTGTTTCTAAGATAGGAAATGTTTCTCTCTTTCAGGACTCAGCTCAAAGTATGGACCTAACCCTTGTTTAAGAAACTCCACTTTCTCCTTCCTTCATCTTCCTATCTGGCTGAAAAGCTCCCAGCTTGTTACAGTGAGTATTTTGTGGCCATCTGAGGAGCCTTGATTCTCAGCGATTTGACAGACACTGGACTGAGTGCTCTTCCATAATGTAATAAAATGTAATCATTCTTCATTTTGTAACTGGATGTGAGCAGCCAACCAGCCGAGAAATCTATCTGTTGAAAGTCAATCCATTCAAAGTGAATTCATTTATTATGGGGGTATGGCCTGAATTCAATATCTATGGATTATTTTTTGTCACTCTCCATCAGCCCTGCATCCACCTCATCAGCCTTTAACATGCTTGGCACACGAGCCAGCAGCCCGCCCTCAGTTTTGAATTTGCCAGCTCCTGAATCCACATGAGCCTGGAGGAGCTGTCAGCTTGGATTTGGGGCTTGCCAGCCTCCACAACAACATGGACCATTTGACAAGTTTGTGGGCAAAACAGAATTACAAAGACTGAGGTAGGTCACAAAGCCTTTTTCAGAACTGTCTCAGGATGGCTTTGAACCTCCAGCCTTTAGTTAGCAAACAAATGCTTTAATCATTTGCCCTAGCCAGTGATCCTTGCCTCACCTTCCTACCTTAGCTCCCTGCAGGACCCGAATACCAAGTTTCTTGCTCCAAGCAACCTCTTCTGCCTGCGGCAGCTCCAGAATTCCAGCCCCAGGATATGAACCCTGAGGGTTTTCTCTATTAATTAGACTTGTGGCATCTCTGTGCAAGTGAATGACTTTGTCCAAGTTCCAGGCCGTGTCTCACGACTGTGGCCTGGTCTTTCCATGGTCTGAGCCCCCACACCACTATGGCAGAGTCCACCGATTCCTCTGAGGGCCACATCACTCTGTGCAGAAGACGGATTCTTGTGCAAGGTTTGACTGCGAGGTGTCTGGAGGGTTGGCGTGGGAGCGGCACGTCCATGTCTCACGTCAGTGAGTCACTGTTTGCTCATGGTCCCCTGTGTGTCAGGGGTCAGACTTCGCCTCCCCTTGCCCGCAGCATCACTGGACTCCAGTGACAGGAGGCTGCTGGAAGGGACAAGGTGCTTCTTCTCAGTAGCTCCCCTAGAGCCTGCAAGGAGGATATCCAGTCCACTGGACAACAGGCCAGTCTGCGTTTACGCAAAGGAGACAGCATGGATGGAAACATATGCCACGACAGCTGTCCCAGCCTGGGACCCAGAGCGCACAGAAAGGGCCTCCTTGCCTGCGCATCTCTGGACTGGAAGGTCAAGTGCACTGACCTGGCCTTCTCCTGCCCTGTGAGCTTTTGCAAAAGTGTACAGGATGCCCCATCTGACCTTGACTGGGACAGCAACTTCACAGGGCAGACCTCAGTAGTCTCCTGTGGTCACCGCCCAGTGTGCAAAGACATGAACGAAATAAGTTCATGTAGGTATATGGAGGCCTCCCTGCTCTCATGCCTTTTCTCAGAGCAGGTGGTTTTCCTAGGAGTTCTGGAAATTACACATTTCTGAGCCAGCCCTTAGCAAATTATGTGGCAGGGAGAGTTCCAGTGGTGAGCGGCTAAGCACATCCTCCTCCAAACACGTGCTGCGGAGGGGCCTGCCCAGGCCAGCCTGGAGAGATAGAAGATGCCCCAGCCCGATGGGAGGGGTTTGGGTTGACTGGGTCTCTTCTCCATGTCTCTGGGTCCCTGCTGAAAATGTCCAGACTGGGAATGAAAACAGAGCCAGCCCTCCAAGACACAGTGGAACATGTTGGGCCTGTTCAAAAGGAGCCCTAGTTCTATAGGGGCTAGCCTCTGCACAACTATTAATAAGGTTAGCAGTTCAATCCTGCCAGCAGCTCTACACAAGGGAGCTGTGAAATCTGCTTCCATCAAGAAAGGCTCTGGAGCTGCCTCAGAATTCCCCGGGGTGGTTCTGCCCTGTTCCAGAGGCCACTATGAGGTGGAGTTGAGTCAATGGGAAGAGGCGAGGTTCGTTCAAGGCTGGAGTGAAGTCAGCAGATTCAGATATTCCTCTGAGCAGAGACACTGACAACTCGGGCCTTTGTTTGCTTTTGGAGTGACTGTGCAACCTTGACATTGTCACTTTGATGTCCTCTCATATCCTTATTTTCACTGGGGTTTATGGTATCCCTGCCACCTCCCAAAGGTAAAGAAGGGATATACGCTTAAAAGAAAGAGTCAGTGGCAAAGCCTCTTTGGTGGGGGTGGAGGGGAGGAGGAGAGGGCGATGGCAAATGAACATGGAAGGGTGGGCCTAGAGATGCCTTTCTAGGCTGAAGGGCTTGGCAAGGATGTCACGTGTGATGCCTCTGCCAAAAACAGTGACCATAGCCAGAAAGACATGCACAAGGTGGCTGGGTCTCTGGGTAGCATTTAAATAAATTGAAATGTCTCCTCAGTGATGGAGAGTAGATATTAAGAGAAAGTGAAAGAGGATGAGAAAGAGGGACACAGGACAGACTAGGAAGATGCAATGCAGTGCAGAGTGACTCATTCTTAGGGGAGGAAAAAAAAGGTGTTAAGATTCAAAGGAGTCTTTCTCAAAGGAAGCCATTTGCTCCTCTTGTGAAAGCTTTGACCTGTGGAGAAATGACTGAGCTAACCACAGAGATGGTCAATAGGTAGTTGAGAGAGATGCTGGGGAGAAGAAAACAGGATAGAGACTCTTCGTGAGGGAGTCTGATTGCTGATAGTGGGTATGGGAGGCCTTACTCTTTCACATATTTAGGAAGTCTAATCATAAATTAAGCAAAAGGGCTATATTGAATCATTAGAAGTACATCTTGTCCCTCCTACATGACCCAACACACATGAAGACCCATTCAGATACCACCCCAAATTGTGGACCTCTCAGAGTGCTCCGGTCCAAACCAGAAGGCAGTATCACATCGCCGCAGCTGGGCTGAAGGCATGTGCCCTGACTGGAGCCAGGGAGGCTGGGAAGAGCTCGTTCTTGGTGCGTGGTCCTCAGCTGGATTGGCAAGGGTTAAAGAACAATCATCATGTCCAGTTCCCGTAGAGGTGTGGTGAGCCAGTTGGCTGGAGAGACAATCCTTGACAGGCGGCCAGGCAGTATGAAGACTCCCAAGTGGGCTGGGACCTGACAGGAAAAATAAGCCCCTGAGTTCCCAAGCTAAGTTTCAAGGTAAGATGATGAGATCGCTAACATCTGTGGAAGGGCTGAAACCTTCACTGCTAAGAAGATAGAAGCAGTAGTCACTATTTTTAAAGGGAAGTGGCCATCAGAGGACCACCAAACTGGAAAAGGCATTAGTGATTATCTTCTAATCTAGCCCATGGGTTTAATTTTTCAATAACATTTTAGATGGATCAGTTACAAGGAAATAAAAAAAACCATAAGTGGTGCTTTATAGGCAGGCTCCACCATAAAAACTGTAGTTTTTAACCAGGCTTTAAGGAACTCTAAGTAATTTCTGTATTTTGGCCAAAAGACAGTTTACAGTCTAGAAGCCCCGGACACTAATAGCAATACTTTCCAATTCCCACCACTGTCTGCACTTCCTGGCTTGCTGCCTCCCAACTCCCCTTTGCCTCACACAGTGGTAAATAACAGGGAAGGGCAATAATAATAACAAAACCATGCAAAAGACACTTTTTCTCCACACACATTATCACTGTCCCAACTAAAGGATGATATATGGGCCCTTTCAATTATAGGGGCTCTGAGGATAAAGAAGAAGGTTTATGGGATGCTGTGGCCAATAATACAAGAGCTCTGTTGGGGAGCAAATAAGTAGGGAATCTTGTGAGAGACAACTTGCAGTCTGAAATGAGGGTGTTTATACCTCCCTAGTGTTCTTATTTCTTTTATGTTGTTGTGTATTTGTTGTTAGATGCCATTTAGTTGTTCTGACCCACAGTGACATATGCACATCTATTGCTTGCCTGAAAATTCAGGCATGGAGCGAGTTTATTTCCAGATCTGAAGAATGGCCTGGAACCATGGCTTCAAGGGTTGTACTGATCTCCATCTGACCAGTAAGCCTGGAATTTTATATGGTTTGAGTTTCACTCGACATTTTCTTCCATTCTACCCAGGACCTTCTGTTGTGATATATTTCTTAGCCATTGGTAGTGGTAGCAGGGCATTATCTAGTTCATCTCTGGAGTGTGGAGGTTGGTGTTGGCATGTCTCTTTAGTCCATTGGACTAATTGTCCTTCTTTCCTCTGGGCAAAGAGAGACCAATCGTTGCATCTTAGTTAGCTGTTCACAAGCTTCTAGGACCTCAATTGCTATACACCTGAGTAGGGTGCTTTGATAGTTAATATTCTGTGTCAACTTGACCAGGATTCTAAGTGGTTTGGCAGTTAACATGTAGTAATCGTTTTCATTCTCCTTGGGGCTATGTCTGCTTCCAAGATTAATGGATACTGTGGAAACACTTGTTTGCTTTTTGCCAGGTCTGAATTCTGCATCGGACTCTAGTTCTTTGGACTTGAATCTTATTGCTTTTTGATTCTGGGAGTCATCTGCTTCCTGCCATTTTACCCGCCAGCCTTTGATTCATTGGCCTCTGCCACTAGAAGCCCACCACTGTATCAGCCAATCTTGGGTGTCTTCAGCAGCTTGTCAGCTTACCTACCAGCCTCAGATCAATTTGCAATTGCAGTTGGAAGTTTGTCTCTTGACCTGACGATCTTGGGTTCTTGAATCCCTGTATTGATGTGAGTCAGGAGAAGTCCTCAGCCTGACATCTGACCCACAGTCTTGGAACTTGTATCTGCTGCAGTAAGTGTATAAGCTGGTTTCTTGATATAAACCTCTCTGCACATACACATATGCTGCTTTCACTGGTTGAGCTTCCTCTGCTTTCACTGGCTGGAAAAAATCATCCTTGTGAATCTAATCGACTAATTGACTTTGGTGTCCTTCAGGACAGGGACACATTACCTTGAGGTATTTAGCTGGGTCTAAGAAGTTTTCATAATGTTACTCCTGTATGTTTCCTCATTTACTCACATATTTGTAGGACAGGTAAATAAACAAGTGGAAATATACTTTGTTATACCTATACATAGTCATAAGTATCAGACCAGTGAGATCCTGCACCTGTTTATCCTGGCTGCCTGTCCATACATCTGCTCATAAATCACCATGTTTGCAGGATTGTGTATGTAATAGATACTATTTACCTATGTTCTGGCTGTACTACTTCAAGACAGATTTCTTCATTCTTCTGGAAGTTCATGATATACTCAATATTCTTAGCCAACATCATAATTAAGATGTGTCCATCATTCTTTGGTCTACTTTATTCATTGTCTAGTGTTCATGTACATATGAGATCATTGAACATACAATGGCTAGACCTCAAAGTGGCACCTTTGTGCTTGTTAACACTTTGAAGAGGTCTTTTGCCACAGATTTGACCAATGCAGTATGTCCTTTGATGTCCTGACTGCAGCTTTCTTAGACATCGGCTATGGATCCCAGCAAAATGAATTCTTGGACAATTCAGTTCTTTCTCCCTTTATCACGATGTTGATTACTGGGTCATTTGTGGGAAATTTAATCTTCTGTGTATTGAAACATAGTCCATACTGAAGGCTGTACTCTTTGAAATCATCAGAGAATGCTTCAAGTTCTATTCACTGGCAGCAAGCAAGCTCTCACATTACAGGTGACAATGAGCCATCCTCCAATCCTGATGCTGTGTTCTACTTTATATAGTCAAGGCCCTCAACCAGCATACTGATTGAATATGTATGGCGAAAGGATCTGTGTTAGTCTGGGTAAACTAGGGAAACAAATCCATAGAAACTCATATTTGTATAAGAGGGAGTTTTATATTTAGGGTAAGTGTACATTAAGAAAGCATCCCAACCCAGTGCTGTCTAAGCCCATAAATCCAACATTAGTCCATATGTCTGACACCGATCTACAAAGTCTTCCTCAACCTCACAATATACATGCAATGATGCCAACTGCAGGAACTATCACTATCTTCAGGATATTAAGGCATTAATGAATAAGCACTTCCATCATTGCATCCATTTGTTGAAACATCCTCTTTGGTATTCTGTCAACTGTCAATTCCAAGAGACTGGTTTTTGTGGGTGTTTTTTGGTTATAATCTTCAGTGCACTGTAGCCTTCGTTGTTCAATCCTTTCACTGCTTGATCATATGCAAACTCCTAGAATTTTTTTTAACTTCAATAAAGTTTTTTAATACTGTAACTGTGTATTCTTTCCATTTTCTTTCTATGTTCTGTGTTGTTCAAGAGCTTTCCCACAGAATCCTTCAACATGGAAACTCTGTATCATTTTTCTTCCATTCTCTGAGCTTGAGAAATGGAGTCTATTCTTCTCTTTTGATTTCTAGCTCTAGATCTTTGCTCATTTGATTATAGTGTTCTACTTTGTATTCTTAGGCTGATCTTTGAAATCTTCTGTTAAGATCTTTCACTTCATTTCTTCCGCTCACTTTAGCTACGTTGTACTTTGACAGTGTTAGAGAGCTTCTTCTGACGTTGATATCGGTAGCTCCATTCACTATAGCTCACATTTATGCCATTTCAATAATTTCCTTACTGCTACTTTTTAGTCACACGGTGAACCATTTCCTTGATGTTCTAGTCAGTGTTTGGATTATTTGACAGATTTAGATGTCCAGGAACTGGACAGAAATTGAAAGGAAAAGTATATAAAAATATCAATAAAGAAGATGTATTTGTAGATTTCAATGCTATAAAAAGTTTTAGCATTTACAACTCCCAGTGGAAATGGCCATAACTTTTTTCAAAACTGTATCTAGAGTAACTCATTTGGTATTTGTTTTGTGATTATTTCTATCATCAACTGATAACCTTTATTTTGCTTCTCTCAGTTTTTAGGCATAAACGTGACTGAATATGGTCATGATGCTCTTTCCTAGACTGCCTTCTATATAACTGCACTGCTTCTTACTGAGAAGACTGGGTAGGTTGTGAAAGTGAGTGTTATTATGATGGATACGTTCATGTGCAACTTGATTAGACTGTGATACCTAGGTGGATGATTCAATAGTTAAGCTGGTATCATGATGTAGTTACATGTTATTAAATCTGTTGGCATTAAGTAAAACAGATGATCCTTTAAAGTGGATTAAATTATATGTCAAATATGCATGGAGCCTCTAACCTCTATGCTTGTGACTATAATCCCATTTGTAAATGAGTTTTGTTAATGAGGTAGCATTGGTGGAATATGTATCTTAAGTCAATCATTTTTGAGATATGAAAATTAAATAAGAGAGCAGAGAAAAAAATGGGGAAAGACAGACAGATGCCAAAACACAAGGTGATCTCCAAGGGCACAGAAAGTTGAAGTAGAAGCTCTAAGATCCTTCTTGCAGAGTCTTCTCCTGGAATATGGTTTCTCACCTCCTAACTGTAAGCACACACATCTCTTTTGTCCAGGCTGTCCACTTTGGACACTTTTCTTTGACCACTAAGACACCCTTCCACCAGCCAGTTGAAGGTGTAAAGAGCCGAAAGGGAGCTCCCCTAGGGAGTGTTCTACTTTCAAATCAAAGATGGGCATTGTGTTAGTCTGGGTAGACTAGAGAAACAAATTCATAGACACGTATATGAATAGAAGGGTAAGGTTTATATATAAGAGGACTGGAACATTGAGAAAGCATCCCAACCCAGTCCAGTTCAAAGTCATAACTCTGATATTAGCCCATATTCTCAATACCAGTCTATAAAGTCTCTTTCCTACTCATGAAGTCAGAGGTCAGTGGGTGGAGAGTTCCGGCACCGCAGGGGTCCCCTCATGGCTCCTCACTTCCAGGGCTCAGGGTCCATCAACAACATCCAGTGATGGTAGAGGCAACTCAGCACTGGTAGGGGTCTCCAGGTGGCTTCTCTAGCTTCAGAGGTCTGATTCCATCAGGTTAAGGTCCTGTGGCTTCTCCTCCGGTTCCTTCAGCTCCTCGGACACTGCCATCTTGTCTTGTCCATAATTCATTGTCTCAGAGACTGACTCTCCACAGCTTCTCATCTCCACGAGGGGAATATTGTGAGATTTGCCAGAAGTCTCAGGAGAAAGCCATGCCCACACAGAGGCTTCATTGCCTACTCAATGGCTAACTCCAGATTAACAGACTGGACTTCACCCCTAGACTTCCAATCATGCACGTGACTGCCACAGGCATTTTACCAGAACTCCTTCTCTCTTAACTCTTCACATCATGTGACATATGGATTCTGGGATACAGTCGCAGGGACCTCCTGTCTATGGCTTGATCCCTGTGGATCTTGGACTTGCCAGTCCCCTAGAATTTCATGAACTGCCTCTGTGAAATAATGTGAGTCCTGATGGTGTAATGGATTACACAACAAACTGCAAGTCTCAAGGTCAGTGGTTGGAAAACACCAGTTGATTTGAGAGGAAAAGACCAGACTCTCTGCTTTTGGAAAGAATGAAAGTCTTGGAAACCTACAGAGACAGTTCTACTCTGCTCCACAGGATCAGTGTGAGTTGGAATGAACTCAGTGGCAGTGAGGTGTGTGTATGATTCGCTCTGATTCTCTAGAGACTCCTACTACGGGGAGTACCTTACCCAGTATAAAAGTGATTAAGGAATTTTTCTGAGATTATCAATGCTCTTACAAGATGAAGAACATTAAAACCTTCTATCATTTGGAAATGTAGTACAATGCAATGACTGAAAGGCAGAAAGCAGGATCCCGACACACCACAGGAATCATTTCCTTTTCATGCAGACACAATTCCTGAGAGATCAATGAATTCAAGAGAAAGGTAAACAGAAAGGTTTACATATTTCTATCTCTTCAGTACTGCTTTTTAAAATGGAAGTGTCACATCTGTACTGGATATGACTGGTTTAGATAGAAGCCTGAGGAGAGGCTTTGATGACCCTATTGGTCTCTGCACATTGGGAGACCTTCAGCTCTTCCCTGGAGCCAGTGAGATGACTGCCCTAGTGTCCTGGCATCTTCTGAACTCCTAGAAGATAGGGGTCAGAAGAAAGGTGTGGCTACCACCAACCCCACCCGCTACAGGCAGAAGGACTCCATCACAGTCAGTCCCCAGGTCTGGAAACAGGATATGCTCTCTCCCAAACAAACACACCCCCATCTGGGAGGCCCACTGAGTGACAAGCTGCTTTTTGAGCTAGACATGCCTCTCCCAGAGAGCTATTTGTTTGGGGGCTGGGGCTTGGGAAGGAGGTTAACAGGATGCTGTGCTGTCAGATTCTTTCTTCCTGCAACGTGATCCTCCAGAGTTTGGGCAGAAGTGATTACCCTGGCACTTTAAAAGGAACGTTGCTTCTGAAACCAGATCCTTTCTGGCAGAGCCATGACATGTCTTTATTAGAGATGATGGAATAATCTGCTTGGGGTTCAGCTCACTTTCACAGACGTTTCTCAGCAGAAATGGGAGACACACAGCAGAGGGAGGAGCTCCACCAACTGCAGCCCTCAGCGACAACCCAGTGGAACCACAAGATCTGGACTCTTTATCACACATGAACTTGGAGGAATTACTACAGGAAACAGAACGGAATTCCTCTAGGAAAAAAAAATGGTAAAACTGGAAACGCTTCAAAAAAGGGCACCCTTGAGCTACTTCCAAGAGAAATATGTCTTAAAGCTGATCTAAATTTGAAGAAATTCAAAGACCACAAACTGAACCACAACAACCAACAACAAACTCATCATCTGCAAGATGATTCTGTCTCCTAGCAGCCTGAGAGGAAGGAGGAGAACTCCCTCATAAGGTTTCTCACTCACTGCTGTTAAGTCGGCGCTGACTCAGAGTGACCCCACCTGGGTTGGTGAGCCTGAAATGGTTTATGGGAGAAGGGAGACCAATCTTTTTCTCGAAGGTGGTTTCAAACTACCCACCTTTCGGATAGAAGCCTGATGCATAACCATTGTACCACCAGGGGTTCCAAGGCTATCATCTTCACAGAGACCAATGCCACATCTTTCTCCCCTGAGGTGACTGCTAGGAGTTCGAACTGCTGGCTTTTCAGAGGAGTGCTTAAGTTATGGCCCAGGCTTGCAGAAATGCTTGTTTCATTTTGTTTTTCCTTAGAGAACTGTGATGGAATTCCTTTAAAATTGCTGGCAAATATTTACAGGATTTGAGAACTCTGCACACTTTCTGGGATCCAGTAGTAAAAATTTAATCCTAAATTTTACTTAGACACTAAAGAAAAATGCATCTCCTGTAAAAAAAAAAAAAAAGAGTCAGATGAGATTCTGTAATGCAAGCAACTTTGCAAATGTGCTGTCTTTAAAGCAGAAAACCAGTTGCCATTTGGCTGATTTATACCCATGGTCATATGGTGGGTATCAGAGCAGAAAGATGCTTCATCAAGCTTTTGAAGTAAGTCATCAGGACTTTCTTTTGAGGTACCCCTGAGTGTATTCAAACCCCCAAGTTTTCATTTAGCAACCGGACAGATACGTCTCACTCTTCAGAACCCCATTTAAGAGGATTCAATTAGTGGGACCCTTGGAACAGACTCATTCCCAACCTGAGGTGTCCCCACTAAGCTGGCATCTTAGTCACCCTTCGACTCAGCCTTGTGGAGATGGCACACAATCAACCCACTGCCATAGAGTTGATTCTGACTCCTGGAGCCTCGGCCTAGAGTGTCCAATACTATAAATCGTCATGGCAGCAGAGGGACTGGTGAATTTGAACCAGCAGGCTTGCAGCTAGCAGCTCAATGCCTAACCCAGAATGTCACCAGGGTTACTAGGAAATTTGAAGGCTCTTGCTCTCTTTTTTCCCCCTCAGATAGTCTTAATTTGTTGCAGAAAATGAAATCGGATATTTCTAGTGGTCTGCTAAAGAAATTGCCCTGCCTTCTGCTTTGCTGTCCTGCTGGGGTTGAGTGGGAGGCTGACAAGACTGAGAGAGAGAGAGAGAGAGAGAGAGAGAGAGAGAGAGAGAGAAGTAGCTCTCGACTCAGCCGCTGGTTGAAGGTAGACCCACTGGCCAGGGAGGAAGGAGGAGCAGAAAAAGAGTCAAATTCAGAGTGTAGTAGAGGCTGAACTTGTCAGACAACATGGACATCCCTACATTACCATCTGATTGATCTCAGGAGGACTTGGAGCAATGAGGGCAGCTGCTCCAGCACAGTACACTGACCTTGGCTAAGCGGATGATCGAAGACAGAATATTCTTCCTCCAAGTTATCAGCGGAAGCAACAGCATACTGGGGCACTACGGGGAGCACAGTAAAAATCTTTCTAATAAAGTGTGTGGCTATCTGTTGGGGAACCCACACAAAATAAAACCTACTGCTGTTAAGTTTACTTTTATTCATAGACACTCTATAGGACAGAATAGAAGTACTCCCTCGGGGTTCTAAGGCTGCAAATCTTTTTATAGGAGCAGACAACTTCACCTAGCTCCCCAGGAGATCTGGAGGGTTCAGACCTCTGAGCTTTTGATTAGTAGCCAAATTGTTCTACCAGGTGTGACCTACTTTCAGAGTACTACTACATATTTCAGAGAGGTGTATATTGTTTGCATGGCTTACCTCTGAAAATACATCATTTCCCTTTAAATTTATTTATTTTTGTAATCAAAAAAGCTTGTCTCAAAGCAAGCAACCATTTAAGAAGTCCACAAGGAAGAAGCACATCACCCTGTGTGATCTAAGGATTTTAAATAATAAAATCCAAACATGTAGGCAGGAGTGGTGCCAGAGTCTTGATTCTAAACACCCTGTTTGCAAAACGCTATGGATGATACAGGAAGCTCCAAATCCATTTACAGAGTTCCAATGTGGACTAGGTCTCTGGAGACTTTCCACTGACCATAGTCAAGGAATATGAATAACCTTAATATCAAAGAACATTGGAAAATGGATTTAGCACCTGTCATTAGGCTGGAATGTAATAGCTTTTTTTTTATTAAATCTCCCTTTGGGCTGAGCCCCGGTGGCGTAGTGGTTGTGCGCGGGACTGCGGCCCACTGGGATGGAGGTTCGATTTCGGCTCCCAGGAGCAAAGGCTGGGCCTCCTACTCCCACCACCAGGGCAGTGATGCCAAAAAAAAACAAAACAAAAAACAAAAACAAAAACAAAATCTCCCTTTGGATCCATTTTGAAATCATTCTAGTCTTCTTTGTTTTCTTTGGTCATTGTTGTTGGGTCCTTTTTTTTTTTTTGGTCTTTGTTTTGTCTGTTTCCCGTGCAGGGAATTCAGGGTGGGTGGATCGATGATTGCCTGGGAGCATGAAAGCGGAGTCAATGCCAATAAGCACAAGGAGGAAGAAAGTGGTCCGGGTTGATTTATATAACCTTTCTTAATGTGATTGAAATATCGAATTGTTCATTACTTATAGCTCAATAAAAGTGCACAAAGAAAATAAAGTCTGTGTACTAACGGTGTTGTCAAGAGTTGACCTGCTGAGAGGATGGGGGCTCAAACCCAGTAGCTGCTCCTAGTGCCGAGATGGGCAGTCTGTGATGCTAAAGATTTACGGTTGCAGAAATGCTAACGAGCCATGCTGTTTTTGTGATCAGGCCACATGAATCTCCGTGAGTTTGGCTTTGGGGTTTGGTGTGAAAGATATGACTTTGTGAGTGTCTGATAATGCACAGGCCATTCTTCAGAAACAATGACAATGGCTGTACTGTGCTGGACAGAACGTGAGGTCTGAGTTCAGCTTTAGTTCTAGTTCAGTCCTGCCCTTAGTCTTTCTGAGACTCATTGTTGCCTTCTTCTTCTTCTTTCTTTACTTTTATTTGAGGCTCTTACATCTCTTATCACAATCCAAATATTCATCAGTGTTTCAAGCACATTTGCACATATGCGCCATCATAACTTGCAAAGCATTTTCTTCCCACTTGAGCCTCTGATATCAGTTTCCCATTTCTTCCCCTTACTCCCCTGCACACCCTTCCTTATAAACCCTTGATGTTATAGATTATTATTTTCATATCCTACATCATCCTCCATTGTCGCTAACCCACTTTTATGTTATTCATCCCCCTGGGAGGGGGTTATATATGATTCTTGTGGTTGATGGATTCCCCCTTTCTCCCCTCCACCTTCCCCTAATCCTCCTGGTATCTTTACTCTTATTGTTGGCCCTGAGGGGTTTATCTGTCCTAGATTCCTGGTGTTTCAGACTCCTTTCTGTAGCAGTGTGCATGTTCTGCTCTAATCCAATTTGTCAGGTAGAATTGAGGTCATGATAGTGGGGGGAAGGAAGCATCAAAGAACTAGAGGAAAATTGTGTTTCTTTTTTTTTTCCACTATGAAAATGCTTTAATGGATATGTCTGTATAGCATGTGATGTGAGACAGAAGGATAGCAAGTGCAGGACAGTGAGACGTGTACTAAGACAGCCAGTGAGTCAATAAAGAGTTCATATCGCTAACGCTTCTGCTTCCCTGCTGGCCACCTTATGTCACTTCCTCCTCTGCCTCCTCCTTGAACTCGCTCTCCTCCTCCTTGGCTATGGCGTCCTGATACTGCTGGTACTCAGACACCAGGTCATTCATGTTGCTCTTGACCTCGGTGAACTCCATCTTGTCTATGCCCTCACCCATGTACCAGTACAGGAAGGTCTTGCACCAGAACATGGCTGTGAACTGCTCTGAGATGCGCATGAACAGAAATTTGTGTGTTTCATTGGTGCTATAATGCACCCTGACCGGCTCATCTCATCCCTGTGACTCCTCTGTGAGGGATGTCCAAATATCTACAGATGAGAATTGGGTTTCCACTCCATGACCTCTTGCCCATTCACATTGGGTATGAATTTTTTGAGGGTCTTAAATGCCTGATACCTGATCCCATTGATACCGCACAATCACACAGGCTGGTGTACTTTGTCCATGTGGGCTTTGTAAACGCTCCTTGAGTTGACTGTTTGTTTATCTTCAAGCCTTTAAGACCCCAGGCACAATATCTTTTGATAGCTGGGCACCATCAGCTTTCTTCACTATATGTGCTTATGCACCCATTTTGTCTTCAGCAATCGTGTCGGAAAGGGAAAGTGAGCATTATAGAATGCTGGAATGTTAGAACAGTGTTCTTGTGTTGAAGGAGTGCTAGAGTAGAGACCTAATGTCCATCTGTAAACTTAATTCTTTTTTTTTTTTTTTTTTAGGCATCACTGCCCGGGTGGTGGGAGTAGGAGGCCCAACCTTTGCTCCTGGGAGCCGGAATTGAACCTCCATCCCAGTGGGCCGCATTCCTGTGCACAACCACTACGCCACCGGGGCTCAGCCCTAATTCTTAACATATAGATATAAGTACCTAGTTCTTCCCCTCTTGTTATCTATACATATTTACATATGTCTCTGTTTAAACTTCTATAAATGTTCTTTGCCTCCTGGTTCTTTCCTATATTTCTTTTCACTTTCCTCTTGTCCCACCATCATGTTTGGCCATCATTCAGGTTTAGTAATTCCTTGCTGCTATTTAACCCTTGATTAAACCTCACTAGGCATCCTATGCCCTTCTTTCTATTGATTTTAGTTCACTTGTTGTTCCCTTGTCCCTGGGTTGATTTCACATCCTCTTCCTTTCTCCCACCTCCCCTTCTCCTGTATCGCCCCCTCAACCATCGCTCCTGTTTTTTTCATCTCTGAATTATTTATCCTGTCTATCTTATCTAGATAGACATGCAACTACATTAAATAAGTGTAAAAACCAGACAAAACCAAATAAAACAACAAAGGAAGTCATTACCAACAAAACAATGACAACAAAAACAAAATAGCAATAACAAAAAGAAAGTCTCTGACAAACACGGAACAGCCTCTACATAGTTCAGTCTTTTTATTGGCCTTTAGGAGTGTTTTCCAGTTGAGTCAGATGGAGTGCCACATTCTGTCTCCAAACTATTTTTGGTATTCCCTGGGTATTTCATCACTTTTCTCCCCCTTGCTGCTCTGTTTCATGCCCTTAGTGTTTTGCCCCAGTGTGATGGAGTCAGATTGTGTACTATTCCTGTATCGTTTCTCCAGAATTGCCTTCCACAGTGCTATGGTTTAGTGAGGGACAACGTGGTATGTGGTGGGGCTGGCACTATTGTCCTCTCTGTGGGTTGTCTGCTTTGAGCAGGTATATCATCCTCAGAGCTTGGTGGACCAGCAGCATGTCCTCTCCTCCCTCTCCATTCCATTTTATTTCTCTCGTGTGCTATAATCAAACTTGCCCTTCTCCCCAAGCTGTAGCCCCAGGCTGTCCTTGGAGGTGCATTCTTCTGAGGTGGGTGGGGGTGGAGTGTCCACATAGTTGGGATTGGGCCCGACCCCACAGACCTCCCTGTTGGTTCCCTGGTGCATGCCGGTCTGTTGCATTCATGTCTTGGCAAATAGGATTGAACTGGTCTCTCTCTCTCCCTCTTGGGTGGAGATATAAGCAATACCCTCCCCTTGGGTGGGTTAGTGCTCTGCTCCCTCCCTCCCCAAGTCTCTTGTCTTTCTCTTTCTTTCCCCTGTTGTCTTCTTTACATGAGAGTATTGTACTGCCTTAGAAGATAGTTGTGATTGTAAAGTATCAGAAAAGCCCTTGTCGACCTCCGAGTTGATCCTCACAGGGACCCTACAGGACAGAGGATAACTGACACTGTGGATTTCTGAGATTATGACTCTTTGCAGGAGTAGAAAGTCTCATCTTTCTCCTGTGGAGCATCTGGTGGTTTTGAACTAGTGACCTCTTAGTTAGCAGCCTGATGCATAATCCATTATGCTACCAGGCCTGCTGCCCATTGTAAAGCTCTATGTTATTTGTGGGACAGGATTTTTCTCCACCAGTGGCCACAGTCACCAACTATATGCTCCCTCATAATGCCAGCGATACATTTATTGAACACCTACTGTGTCCTAGAAAAGGGATGGGAAACAGGGAAACAAAATGTGTTGGGCATAGTTGTTGCCTTCAACAGGCCTAAGTCTATGTCAGGACAAAGAAACTACTCATGATAAAGTGGGAACTTCACCTCGTTAGACAAGAATGACCAAGTAGTGAGTATAGAGAAGAAGGGAGGCCAGCATTTATAAACACACCAGGACTTGCACTTGTGATGATGGGATGGCCAGGATGTCTACAAACATCTGGTTCACACAGTACAGCGATGCTCAGAGACAATGTGAGGCTTGCAATGCTCAGAGATGGAGCTGATTCGGGTTCCTGGAGACCCTATGTTTATCAGAATGGAACTGGGCTTCACAGGGCTTTTAATCACGATCTTGGGAAGGCAGATCCTTCTTCTGAGGCATCTCTGGGTTGACTGAGACTTGCAATGTTTTGATGAGCAGCAAGTCATGTTAACTGCCTCTCTGGAGACTCTACTAGATACTCATCCCAGATGTATGCTTCCTTAAAATTCATATTTTCGGATCTTAATTTTCTCTTACAATATGGACGACATGTCTTGAACCCCCACACAGATCCAAGAAACATTGTAAGAAAGTAAAATAAGATTTCAAATACCACAACTTATAAGTCTCTTGGAACAGAGAATTCAAATAAAGAAAAAGACCATTTATTATGTCATGCCATATGTTTGTCTGGTACCATACTAAAAACTTGTGCTCATGCAACCCAGGAATTTGATGCACAGCTTGATGGTGTTTGACGCCATAAAATCACTTCTGACTCGGCGGCTGCATGTACAACACAAGGAGCCCGTGGCCGGTCCTCTGCTGTCTGCATGCTGCTTCTTCTCTTGGACCCATTGTTGCAACCACTGTGCTACCTCCTCTCATTGAGGGCCTTCCTGCTTTCTTTACTTTCCCAAGCATGGTGTCCCTCTGGGACCGGCTCCTCTGGATACTGTGTTCAAAGTACATGAGGTGAAGTATCACTATCCTTATTTCTGAGGAGAATTCTAGCTGTTTTCTTTCCAGATAGATCTGTTCGTTCCTCTGATAAGCTATGTAGAAGGCTCGCTAGGTTAGGGTGGTCCAGTGTGACCACTTCTGACATTCTGGCCCCATAGCTCACCACCCTCCCCCCTTCCAGAGCATACGGGATCCTTAGTAATGCTTAGTGTCAGTTTTACTCTCAGAGAAATGCAGTTGTGAATTGCTCAACTGTAGTATTTCCTTGATTATAAGAATACTAACAACAATTTTTTTTTGTAAAATCTTTTTACACTGTTACATCTTTTACCATTAATAGTAATGGAGCAGAGGCTTTTTAGATTTTTCCCTTCTTTACTTTTAATTACAATGTCACTTTCAAAAATTTGATATAACTTGACAAATATGAATGATGACAATTTTGTAGTGAAACACTAGAAAGCTTGACAAAACCAGTGACTGAAAAGCACTAGCAGCAGCGAAATCCACAGCACATGCTTATCCTGCCAGCGGACAAACCACGTGATAGCCAGGCTCGTTGTCATTGGGTAATAATGACAGCATTGATTGGCGCAGGCTAGGAAGTTCAGAGAATGTATTAACATGCCGTTTTAGACTTGCATGCTTATTTATACATGTGAACTTACACAATCATTTTATATTATAACTCGCAGTGGGGATATCATCATAAACATTAATAGATTTCTGCTGAAGCACAAAGCATTGCACAAAAGTTTTCTAGACAGTCATTTCAGTGTCACGTCTTCTCACAGTGTCTCCCCTGGTCTCTCCCCTGCACAGTCCTAGTGCCTTTACTGAGTCCATTGTAGATCCAAAACTTTCCGTTAATACCTCATTCAAAATGATCCCTTCTTCAGGCCTCCCTATGCCTGGTCTAGCTTTCACGTGCATGTGACTCCTCCCTCACTGCCACCCAGCCAGCGCTGACTCACGGTGACTCCCTGATGGTTGCTGAGGCTATAACAGTTTAGAGAGGTAGAAAGCCAGGTCTTGGTTTCGAACTGCCAAGCACACGTTTTACAGCCCAATGCAAAACCACTAGATGGTGTCATGGATAAGTACTGGCCTGCAATCCAGGTACATGTTTGAGGCCATGAAAAACATGGTTAAAAACAAAAAAACAAGAGTATGGTGACGGGG
The DNA here is from genome assembly GCA_004026705.1 of Nesogale talazaci. Taxonomy (NCBI): domain Eukaryota; kingdom Metazoa; phylum Chordata; class Mammalia; order Afrosoricida; family Tenrecidae; genus Nesogale; species Nesogale talazaci. The sequence goes on along the minus strand of PVJH01010658.1, from coordinate 15,304 downwards.
GAACAGGGCACTAAAACACCCACAGGGAGGGTATTGTTTATGTCTCCACAGCAGAAGGGAGTGAGGAATCAGACCTCACCCTGGACCATCAATCCTTGAGGGCAACATACTGGCATGAAGCAGAAAACTCACAGAGAGGATGATGAGGCCAGGATCAAGTGGAGCTATGTTGGCTTCCTCCCCAGAAGGAGGTAAGACAGAGGACAGCACTGGAAATAAAACCTGGGATACTGGCCCAGTCTGTACAGACCACCTGGGTGCAAACTAAGAGGGAAAAAGAGAGTGAGAGAGTGGACTTCATCATGGCCCACCAAGTCCTGAGGACAACATCCCTGCTCAGAGCAGCCAAATCACAGAGAGGACCGTAGGGCAGGCCCACCACGAGGCATGACATTCCCTTACTGACCCATAGTGCTACCGGCACAGCACTAGTGACACAGGGTGGAAAGTGCACCTGGTCTGCCCCCCTCCCCCCCCACAGTGGAATGCCGAGGGAGTGCAATAAGCCATCAAGGGGAAAAAAGAAACTGCGTTCCCAAGGAATCCTGAAAATAGATGTCTGACACAGGGATCTCATCACCCAGTTGCAAAACACTCAAGGGGTGGCAGACAGATCTGGAACTGTCATTTGGGGTTTGTTTGTTTTTCCCTTTGCCCTATGTCAATCTATATAAGATAGGCAAGACAAATAATCCCGAGGAGAAAGCAACAGGACCAGTGGCCCTAGGAAGACATGAGAGAGAAAGGAGCGGGGAGCCAACAAATTCAGGGATAAGGGAACAATAAGAGATCTAAAACTGATGGCGAGGAAGGAGTACAATGCTTGGTGGAGTCTGATCAAATGCAATGTATCCAAAAGGAATTCCTGAGAGCAAATGGAAGGTGAGCATGATAGTGGAATAGGAGGAAGATGAAAGGAAATAGAGGCAAAAAGTAGCAGACAGAAGCTTTTTACAGAGATAACTATAGGCATGTATATATGTAAATATATTAATTTATTGTGAAAGGGATAGAGGTCAATGTACATATATTTATATATTAAGGATTAAGATACCTAATGGGCTTTGAGTTTCTACTCATGGCCTCTCTGAACAGTTTGTTCTAATAACCTGACACTCTTTGATACCTACCTTTGTGAAACGATCCCTGAAGACAAAATGTGTGCATAAGCAAATGTGGTGAAGAACGTGAGTGGTGCCCAGCTATCAAAATCTACAGTGTGTGGGGTGTCAAAGGCTTGAAGCTAAATAAGCAGCCATCTAGCAGGGAAGCAAATAAGTCCACATGGAAGAAGCACACCAGCCTGTGTGATTATGAGGTGTCAAGAGAATTAGAATGGAGACCCAAAGTCCATCTGTCCAATTGGAAATCCCCCCTCCCCTCACAAAGAGTTACAAGGAAGGAATGATTCAAGCAGAGTGCAGTATAGCACTGATGAAGCACACATGATCCCTCTAGTTCCTGAATGCTAACCCTGACCCCTCGCCCCCAACTATCATGACCCAGTTCTGCGTTACAAATCCTGTTAGACTGGAGTACACACATTGGAACAGATAAGAGCCCTCAACACATGGAATTCAAGACAGGTAAAACCCTCAGGAATAGTAGTGGAAGTAGCGATATAGTGAGGATATAGGGAGAAGGAGAAAGGGGGAACCCATCAGGAAGTTGGATGTATAGCCCATTCTCCAGGGGGACGAATAACAGAAATGTGGGTGAAGGGAAACAATAGACAGTGTAAGATATGAAATAACAATAATATATAATTGATCAAGAATTCATGAAGAGGGGAGGATGTGGGTAGGAGGGAGGGGAAAAAAAGAACTGATACCAAGGGCTCAGTAGAAAGAAATCCTTTTGGAAATGATGGTAACATTTGTACAAGTGTGCTTAATACAATTGATATAATTATTGATACAATTAATACAATTGATCAACTCTTGAAAGATTTATAAGTGCCCCCCAATAAAATGATTAATTTTTTTATAAAAAGAAAGATATCATGGTTGAGGTCAGGTTTACCTTAACCTTCAAAGTGACATCTTTGCTTTTTAACACATTAACGAAGTCTTTTGTAGCAGATTTGTCCAGTGCAATACATCCTTTGATTTCTTAAATTTTTGTTTCCACAAGTATTGATTAGGGATCCAAGTAAAAGGAAATCCTTGGGCATTTTAAATAATTTCTCCGTTGATGTTATTGGTTTAGTTGTGAGGATTTTTATTTCTATAGATTGAGGTCAATCCATACTGAAGGCTGCAGTCTTTGATCTTTATCAGTAATTGCCTCCAGCTGTCTGCATGCAGCATGCGTGCTTATTCCACCTGCATGTTAGACGTTGTTAATGAATCTTCCTCCCCCCCTCCTGCCACAGTCTTCTTATTGTAGTCCAGTTTCTCAGATTCCTTATGCTCAGAGTACAGACTGGATCAGTATGGTGACAGGGTACAGCCCTGAAGCATGCCTTTCCTCATTCTACACCACGTGATAGCCCCCTATTTTGCTGAAAGACCTGCCTCTTGGTCTGTGCACAGGTGCTGCACCAGTACAGTTAAACGTTCTGGAATACCTACTCTTTGCAATTTTAACCATTGTTCATTGGGCTCTACACAGCCCAAAATCTTGCATAGTAAACAAAAAGCAAGCAATCATTTTTTCAGTTCTCAGTGCATTCCACCCCAATCCATCTGATATTAGCAATGATTTCTGTTTCCACATCCATTTCTGAACCTGGCTTGAATGTCTGCAGTTCCCTGTCGGTGCACTGCTACAAGCGTGATTTTTTATGTTGAGAAAATTATTGCATGTTGCATTCATGGTATGGTTTGATAATATTTATGTTCTGTTGGGTTTCCTATCTTTGGAATCGGGGCTCATGGATCTCTTACAGAAAGCTGGTCCGTTAACTATCTTCTAAATGTCTTGACACAGACAAGTGAGCACTTCAACATGGCATTTGTTTTCTGAAACATCTCCGTCTGTACCCTGTCCATTCCTGGAGCCTTGTTTGTTTCTTCGAAGGCAGACTGGAATTCTTCTTTCAATGCTATTGATCAGATGCTATCTTTCTAAAGGGTTGAAAATCAGTTCTTTTTGGAGCAGTGATTTTGGAGCAGTGATTTTGGGTATTGTTTTCATCTTCTTTTGTTAGATCCTGCCATGATCGACATTTTGTCTATAGGATTCTTTAATATGTCAACTCATGACTTGGATTTTTTCCCTTCAGTTCGTTTTCTAACTCCAGGTCTCCACACATTTCATTGTAGCACTTTGTTTTCTTTAGCTGCCCTTTAAAATCTCTCAGCTATTTTTCTTATCAGGTTCTCTCTCTCTCTCTCTCTCTCTCTCTGTGTGTGTGTGTGTGTGTGTGTGTGTGTGCTTTAGCTTCTCTGGATTCAAGATCAAGTTGCAGAGTTTCTTCCACATCCACTTTGGACTTTGGTTTCTTTCCTTTCTTCTTGCTTTCTGCATGCATGATGTCCCTGATGTTATCTCACAGTTTGTCTGATCTTTGGTCGCTAGTGTTCAATGCAACAAATCTCTTCCTGAGATGGTCTGTAGATTTAGAGATCATCCATGGATAGTAAGTAATCTGCCCGTATTCACGAATTTTTTTCTCGACGCTCAGACCTCAAGGGTGCACCAGTGAAAGCTAGACAAAAGGATCAGAGACAGTCAGTTTCTGCGCTCTGAACTGTGCAGTGTCCATTTGGAGATGCACAGGAGACGCAGAGCCGAGTTGTTGCCAGCCTCTGAGCTGTGGGATGCTTTAACAGCATCTCTCCAGGATTATGGTTTCCCTTTCTTGCATCCTTTCCCCCCCTTCATGATAAATTTAGAGTTATCACTAAAAAGGAATTCCAGACCTCACAGGGTCTGTCCCCTGGAAGGTGATAATCTCAATCCTTTAGCAAAGTGCTCTTAGGGAGCAGCTGTCAGGACTGTGCCTAGTGAAAGATCCCTTTATAGGCGAGCTTGTGAGATGAGGGTTGTCTAGAAATGACGGTCCCACGGAAAGCACAGGGGGGTTGCAGTCCACATGGAAACAAAGCCCTTGGTTTCCTTCACTTTCATGCTTTCTCCAATGAGTCTGGGTCTTTGCAGCACTGACACAAAGGAGGCTGGGTGGTGAGGAGCTTTAGGGGCTAGCAGCTGCCCCAGGCAGGCCTGTCTACTGGATGAAGGCAGACATCAAATGCATGATTCACAGCTGGGAGGGGCTGCCAAGTCCAGATAAAGGCATGCAGTTGGCACTGGCCAACTCTGTATGTGCCCTGTGAGCCTTCCGTTCAAGGACTCCCCTCCCCCACCTTCCTCCTTCTGCACATGGAACCAGTCCACCGGCCAACACCCCCCAACGCTGCCCACTTCACCCATGCTCCAACAGGGACAAGAAGCAGCACAGCGCCCATGCCGACCCCCTTGTCTATCATCAGGCTCCTTGTGTTTCCCAGGGAGCTCACGTTCCAGAGCCAATTTCAGCGAGTGAAGCCCTTGTGGCTTATACTGCTGTTCTCTAAGGTCAAGGGGAGGGGGCATCAACCACAGCCAAGGCAGGCCGCCGAAGGGCACAATGTCTCTCTTCTTTCAACACCACCTAGGGGAGATCCTCCCTGAAGCATTGGCTAAGGTCACCAGCCTGGCTCGGCTGCTAGGGACCAACCCCGAATTTGTCCAAGAAATGTTGAGTGTCAAGCACACGGGATGGCTGGAGTGTCACGCTGGTGACTAGTAAAGGCTCTGGAGGACTTTGTGATTCCCCTCAGAGACCTACTGCCAGTGCCGACTGTGGTGGGGGTGGGGGTGGGGTGGGGAGAGACTCAGGCGTTCCACCTGGAAGTTGAAGACAGGCTACCTTCTCCAACAGAAAGAAAAGAAGCCATCCGGAATAAATCCATGAGCAATGCCAGCAAGAGAACACGAAAGCTGAGAAGACTCGATAAGCTCTGCGTGGTGGAAACCATGCTCAAGGCTGATGGGTAAGTCATGATGAAACCTTGTCAAATCTCCAGGTCACATGAGATAGCTACTTGCTTCCTCTCTTGAGGAAAACCCCTGTTGCTTTATTGGACTACAGGAGTCGGTGGGAGTGGGCTGTGTCAGGTGTGTCAGGTTTGTCAGGTGTGTGGTATCAGGGTGAAATGATACTTGCATATACATTTCTGAATCGTGTCAGTCTTTAGGGTCGTGTTTGTGTCACACAGACTCAAAATAGTTAAAACCAACCAAGAATGGGGGGTGAACATGTGTTCGTTTTGAGTTGATCCTTACAGTCAGCCTATGGGATGAAGCAGAATTTTCCTGTTCAGTTTCAGGATAGAGAGGACAGTATCTTTCTCCCAAGAAGCAGCTGGGTTCAAACCATTAGCTTTTTCAGCTAGTCGCCATGTATTTAGCCAGTGGACTACCAGGACTTCTTTAGGATATAGGGTAAGAAGGAGAGAATTCCAATTTCTCCTTTGGGAAAACTGAATGCTAGCTACCTCATGTTGGTGGTGGGAATAAATAAGTATTATTGCAGAGGGTTGGCTATAAAGGACTCAGTTCTTCAAGTCTTGCTCTTCAAGTGACTGTCAACTCTGAAATTGAAGTCTACACAATCTAGGAAGAGGGAAATAGACATAGCTTCTGAATCCCTGGAGAGACTCAGGAAGAGATCAGACATGCACAAGTGTTGGCATAAGACCAGTAGAGGGATGACAAGCCTAACTATCCTTCTGGGATCCTGGAATGTCACTTGGGTCAGGGCCAAGCAACAGAGAGCCTGTAATCTTGTCTCTGAACTTGATTTCTCATTTCCTCTTTGTTTCCCACCTCCACTTCAGAGGGCCACATGCTCAGCTCCCTCAATCAGTCATCCATTCTTGGGAAACCCCACTAAGGCAGGAATGTGAATAATAGCATTTCAGTTTCATTACAGCAGGGAGAAACCTTGAATCGGTCATGTAAACACATCACATGTTTAGGCAATACCTGTAATCAGTTGAATCAGCCATGCAAAACATGGATTACTTGTGCATGTTCAGGTCCTCTCAAGTGTTTGCCCACTGGGATAGTCGCACACCAGACTGCTGAAAGGTGGAGCATCTTAAGGAACTGTGATACTGTTTTTCCCATGCCAGAACAGATCTCATTGGGTCCGAGGGAGAAAATCCCTGATCAGAGTCATCAAAGAACAACACTCTGAGCACTCAGGATCAGGTATGACTCCATTGGTCATGGCAATTCTGGCTCAACACAAAAACCTACCGCCATCAAGCCAATTCTGACTCACAGGGACCCAGTGGAGGGTTTCACATCTTTATAGTCACACTACAGACCAGCCAAAGGGCAAACAGATCTGTCTTAGCAGTGCAGTCAGAATACTTCCTACAGACAGGGACGGTGAGACTTCATCTCACGTACTTTGGATGTGTTATCAGGAGAGACCGGTGCCTGGAGAAGGACATCGTGCTCGGCATAGTAGAAGGGCAGCGAATCAAGAGGAAGGCCCTGGACAAGGTAGAGGTCCACGGTGACTGCAGCAATGGGTTCAACCCTAAGACGACGGCGAGGAATGGTACCGACCGGGAGGTGTTTCCTTCTGTTGTGCTCGCCACTGCTGTGATTCAGCACTGCTTGATGGCACCTCCCCACCCCCACCACATTCTTTATGGGGACAGAACTCTTCATTTTTCTACCACCAAGCAGCTGGAGTTTTCCCACTGGGATAGTCCCGCACCAAATACCAAACAAGATTTGAAGTGCCAACCTTGTAGTTAGCAATGCAAATGACGTGCCAGTGCCACCAAGGACCAAACCCAGTCTCCTGAAAAGAAAGATACCTTTCTATGTTTCACGTGGGTTCCTTTCCCAGGGCCCTGGAGCTTACGGAGTCACTAGTTACTGCTTTTCCAGAGCACCGGGGTTCCTCGGACATCTCTTGGGAGGGGCTGATCTCAAGCTCTAAACCAGGGGTCCTCAAACTACAGCCCAAGGGCCACCTGCAACCTGCAGAGGACATTTATCCGGCCTGCCAGGTGGTTTCGCTACCACTGTTCTGTCTTGCTCCGCAGTCAACTCATCCCAGGCCCGCAGTGAACTTGTTCATAGTGTTTTGTTTTTTTTAACTATAACCCAGCCCTCCAACGATCTGAGGGACAGTGAACTGGCCCCCTGTTTAAAACGTTTCAGGACCCCTGCTTAAACTCACTGCCAAAGAGTTTATGCAGCTGCCCTTAACAAGCAGAAAGAAGAAAAAAAGACATTTGTGAAGGCATTCACCTCATTGCTCCCAAACGCTTTATTCTTGTCTTCTATTTCCAGCAGGTGACATCCATTGGGGTAAATGTTGCTTCTGCTGAATCATTCCATTCACATCACCTACCATGAAATGTGTCCAGGTGCTTCTACGTTACAAATCCTCTACTCGGAGGGAGATGGGAGGAGCTTATCCTGAGCTCAGCACAGCACACTCAACAGTGTGGGACGCTGCTGCCTCCTCTGCTGGCCGGGCTTTTACAGAGGACGTGGAGCGAGAAGTCAGTGAAGCAGCATGGCCCTTCCGTCCCCAAGGACTTCCTCACAGTGCTGGGTGCACCGACTGTTAGGGAAAACCCTCCTCCAGCTGGGCACTCTTGGAAATCACGGTATGCTGTCCCGAGAGTGCTCACCTCAGCCCCATAAACCCCATCCCTTTGATCTGAGCCACGTGCTGCTGATACACAAGTGATCTGGTGAAGAGCTTATCTTGTCTCTGTCAAGGATACGCAAATTTAGATGTATGAGCTTATGCCACCCACAGGATAGGCTTTAGGGACAGCGCGCAGGAGAAGGAAGATCCCACACCTTCGTGTCAAAAAAGGAAAGGCCTGTTCGAAACAAAAATTATAAATGTGGAAAGCATATGGGGGCGAGTTGACTCAAAGCCTGAGTGAGAAAAAGTTGGGATTTAAATACCAGTAGCTGGAGCTTAATCCACGAAAAGCCGAGGGAGATGAACTCATAGATATCAGGGGAACTTAGTGGTTCGGGGCCATGAGACATCGAACCCTGCTCGTGCAATCTCAGGGAGAGCTGAGTCTTGCTTCTTGACTGACCCTGTTCAGCGCTTCAACCTCCTGCCAGGATAGGCCATGTCCCCTCCGGTGCATTTGAAGGGAATGAGAACGAGATGGAGGCCCGGAATGGAGTGTGACGGCAGCTGTTGGGCAAGCCATGTATTTGTAGCTGCAGCACTTAACGTTTGAGGAAAAGCATCTTTGGGAAAAGCCCATGGAGATGGAGGCGCTAAGCTAGGACATCCTTCCACTCACAGTGGGTATAAGCATTGCCCTACTTAGAAAAATGTGTTTTAAAACTGTGAGGGGGCACATTATTCATTATCTTTGAGCAAGGCGATCCTTGACAAAATCCTTTTAAAGCAAGCACTGGGAATAGGTCTGTTTCTCCTAAGGAATTCTTTCCTAAAATCAAGCACACACACACACACACACACACACACACACACACACCCCATAACCAGTTATTTTCTCTTTTCTAGACGTAGCTCAGAAATAAATTACCTGTTTAATTGCTACCATTCTTTTCAACCACCCTATAGCGCTGTAGTTTCTTCTCTTCATGCTTGTACTTTTTGGCTCCCTTTGGCTCTTTAAATTGTTTTTGCCATGGCAAGTTCTTTCTGAAGTAAGTGGGTGGCATATAAAAAAGGTGCAGTGAATTCAGAGATTCAAAATGCGCCTCCTGAGACATGTGCTTCCAACGGAGCTGCCTTCCCCTGGCAGAAGGTTGGTTTCTCCCCCTCTATTGTTTATTTACTTTGAGGGAGAAACAGCAAGACAGCAAAAGTCAGCAGCTCGAGGGCGGAAAGTTTGCCTGGAAAATTCCCAGGGATAAACGTTTGCCAAAATCCTACTCTCTGAAGCCGCTGTGTCCCACAGAGTTAGGGTTTCTGTATGCAAAAGTTTTTTCTTTCTTTTGGATAAACATCGTTGGGAGCTGGTGGATGCCAGTTCCCTCTTCAACATTCAAGCCATACTGAAATGAAGAATGAGCCCCAGGTGAAGCCTTTCCCCCTGTGGATGGAACTGAGTGTGTGCATGCAGGGGGAGACTGGAGGCAGAGGGGGGTCAAGGGAAAAATGAAGCACAAGGTAAGCTGGAGTAATTCCTTCCCTTGGGGGACTCACCACACTTGCAGATTTCCGGGACAGCCTTTCAGCTGTTGGCATTTGTGTTAAATTGTTCTCGGTTATGAAGAAGGTTTTGTAATGAGTCATGAGTTGGGAGATTGCCCCTTAGGAAGAGATATAGGGTAGCGGTTCTCCACCTGTGGGTGGCGACACCTTTGGGGGTGGAATGACCCTTTCACAGGGGTTGCCCGATTCATGACAATTGCAAAATTGGAGTTATAAAGTAGCAGTGAAAAGTTTAAGGTTGGGGACTTACAACATGAGGAAGTGTGGCACTCATATGCTTATGTTAATTTTATGATTGAGATGTAAGGGTGGAGTCTAGTCTGTTAATCTGGAGTTAGCCATTGAGTAGTCAATGAGGCCTTTGTGTGGGCATAGCTCTCTCCAGATATGTCTGGGAAATCTTGCGATATTTCCCTTGTGAAGGTGAGAAGCTATCTCCCCAGTCTGAGAGACAATGAATCACAGACAAGATGGCAGTGTCTGAGGAGCTGGAGGAGAAGCCACACGGCTTTGCCCTGATGGAGCCAGACCTCTGAAGCTGACAAAGCCACGTGGAGAGCCCTGCCAGTGCTGAGTTGCTTCTACCACCACTAGATGCTGTTGATGGACCCTGAGCCCTAGAAGCGAGGAGCCATGGGGAGCCCCTGCCAGCGCCAGGATTCTGCACCCACTGAACTGTAACTTCGTGAGTGGGAAGGAGATGTTATAGACTGGTATCAGGCATATGAGCTAATATCGGACTTAAGACTTTGTACTGAACTGGGTTGGGATGCCTTCTTAATGTCCTATTCCTCTTATATATAAACCATACCCTCATATTGATATGCATATCTATAAATTTGTTCCTATAGTTTACCCGGACTGACACAGAAAGTGTATGAAAGGATTGCAGTATTAGCAAGGTTGAGAATCACTGATATAGGGAGTTCTGAATGGTGCAAAAAAGAAACGTGCCTTGTTGTTAACCCCAAGTTTCGCAGCTCTTGCTCTCCCAGAAATGCCTCATAATCTTTTTCTGAAAAAAATTAGCCCATGAATAGCCTGTGGAGCACAGTTCCATTGTTATGTCAACAGCGGGCTCCATAGGTAGGAATCCACTTTAATGGTAACTGGTGTTAGCATTTAAGGGTTGAGATCCTTCAAGAGAGCAGCTCTTGACTTTCCATCCACAAGACTTTAATAAATTGTTAAGCAACAAACATTTTGCAGACTATGGTGCACTTGATTTAAATCGAGACCTTCTCAATTGCCTGAATGTCAAAGAGATCGCTCAAATAGCTGTGCAGCAATAAGGAAGTCCGATGGAGGATAGACGCATCTGAACTGTGGTGTTGGAGAGGAACCGTCATTACCTGTGAGCTCAGGAGGAATGCACAGATGGTTCCCATCAGGACGTGCCCAGCAAGCTAGCACGGTGAGGCTGTGCGTCACTGAACGCTGGACGTGTTAACCAGAGGGACCAGTTCCTGGTGAAGACAGCATGCATGGGAGAGGTAGAGGGTCAAGGGAAAGAGAAAGCCGCTCAATGACATGGCACCTTCCGCTGTGGGCTCACACATAGGCGTGGGGCTGGGCGGTGTTTCATTCTGTTGTATAAAGGGTTGCTAAGAGACAGAAACGACTTTAAGACACCTAACATGTTTTGAGAAGCAAAACTCTGGTGCCTCTTCGTTCTCTTCCCACATTTTAAAAGACACTGCTGTACCCAGGAGATGGTGAATAATAAGTGTATTATTCACTTGGGCCTTGGGAATACTGGCTTGGCATGTGGGCACCTGAGTCCTAACCTGCTCTACCATGAGCTAGTGCAATGAAACTGGATGTCTGCCATCCGGCCCCACCCCTCTCCATCTGCTCCTGCTGCCCCAGGAGGCTGGTCTTTCAGACTCTGTGACCCAAGCTCCCTTGCTGCCTGGCTTCTCACGGCTCTTGATCTGGAAATGAGAGATTCAAAACGAAGAGAAAGATCTGATAACCTTCTTCACTGTCTTGCAGAATCAACTTCAGCAGTCCCCCCCCACGATGGACGTACCCACCAGGGCCTGTGGGTGGCCCTCGCTGCAACATTCCAGTCTTTATCTGCCTCTTTACCCTGCTGACACCTTTGTAAGTAGAGAGCTGCTTTGTGGCTGCTACTGAAGGCTGTGAAGTCAGTGTGGGCAGGGTAGAAATGCCCCACCCGGTCTTTGAAAGCTGCATCTTTTCGAAGCAGTCTGGCAGGCCTGTCTCCTGCAATACCATGGGATGGGTTGAAAATGCCAACCAACCTTTGACTAACAGCTGATGGGGTACATTGCCTCTTGCTGAACCATTTGCGGTCAGTCAGGTTTCTGATGAATACAATCTAGCAAATGGTTTAGAGCTGTGGTAGGGTGGAATTCTCAACTACTGGGATCATAATGCTGTGTTCTAAGGGGGTGGGTAGATAACAGTCTCTAATATGCTTGGGTATACACAAGCTACTATTTTATGAAGAGGGGGGAGGCCAAGGACACTCTAAGTGGACCTTCCCACTGCTTCCCAGGCTTACACGGATGTTTGGAGACCAAGGATTATTAATGTACCTGGGAATTTTTTTAAAAAAAGCTTTGTTCACAACTCAAACAAATGCGTTTTTTAATATAATGGGGTTTTTTTGTTGTTAAAAAAAAAAAAAGGAAAACACAAATTTCGACAAGAGGTTTGTATGGGGTCAGAGTCCAAACTCCATTTAGTTGGCAGAACCGAGCTGGGAACCGACCACGATTCCTACAGGAGGCTGGGGATGAGGACTGGGTGAGCCGAGGCGGCGGCGGCGAGAGTGGGCACGACCACTTTTAGTTTTCCATCTTTATAATATCTTTATATATTATATCCGAGGATGACTGTCACTTGTACCATTTCCCAGGGAGACGCTGACGTTTCCGTGGCAAGGCAAGGGCAAGGGGGTGGGGTCCGGGCGGGCCGGCTAAAGTGCAGGCTGGCTGGGGAGGGGGCGGTCACAGCAGCTGCAGGAGCTTCAGGGTCTGTAGCAGGGCCCCGGGCTCGGCGGACGCCAGGTACTGGCAACAGAGCCAGTCTTCCAGCTCCACCCCGCGCCTGCGGTCCACCGCCTTCTCGGCGAACTTCATCATCATCAGGGCCCGCTTCATGTCGATCCAGTTCTGCAGCGTGCCGCACAGCGCCTCCTCCGGGCAGCCCGGCTGCTCCATCAGCTCGCGCCGCGGCCCCCACAGCAAGCACTGCAGCACCCGCTTGGCCTCGCCGATGCGGATGCGCTTGATGGGGTCGGCCTCGAGCAGCAGGTGGGCGAGCTGCTGCAGGCCGGGCGAGTAGAGGGACAGGCTGGGCAGGGGGGGCAGGTCTTCCTGCCGGTAGTCTTGCTCTCGCAGCTGAGCGCGCACCTCGAAGGGGTTGGGCTGGTGGAGCAGCTCGTAGATGAGGATGCCCGCCTGGAACTCGTCGAACTTGCGGTACTGGGAGGCGGACACGATCTCGGGCGCCAGGCGCGCGTGGCTCTTCTTCTGCTGCAGGTTGGTGGTGCCGCCGGGCTTCTGCTTGGCCTTCAGGAAGTTGCTGATGATGAGCCGGGGCAAGTGCTTCTCCCCCGGCATCCCCCGGCAGGTGGGGGCCCCTGGGAGGCTGGTGGAGGGGCCGCTGGGAGGAGCGGCAGTGGGGGCGGTGGCTGTGGTGGTAGGGGCCGCACTGGAGGTGGTTGTGGGGGCAGGGAGTGCAGGGGCGGCGGGCTGGGCGGCCTGGGGGGTGCAGTGCACCAGCAGGAGGTTCTCCAGGCACAGGTCCCGGTGGATGATCCCGTGCTCCTTGAGGTGCTCCAGCCCGTTGCACAGCTGCAGGAGCAGGAAGCATACCCTGCGCTCATAAACCTCAGGCTCCGCCCGATGGCCTGTGGCAGAGTCCCGCACAAAGTCCGCAGCAGTCTGGTGGGGCACCTCTCGGGTGATGACCACCACGCAGTCCTGCTCCTGGACAGGGGGGTGTGATGGCAGGGCCGGCAGTGGGTCCTTGGGGGCGTCAGGCGACGTGAGCATGCTAGAGGGCACGGAGGCGACAAAGTGACCGCAGTCCTGTTGGATGTTGAAGTGCACTGGTACGGAGGGGTTGCAGTAGGAGGGTGTTTTGGGCTCAGGAGTTTTGCAAATCTGTGAGGAAAAGGAGAAGAGAGGTCAAAAGCAAGATCCACTGTGCTGGTCAGTGCTGAGACAACTACATATCCCTTCATAGAATCCCTTCCTCACACCAGACACAAGAACGAACTCACTGTGGGTCACGCAGACTAAAATGGGAGTGCGAAAACGATAAAAATGTTCGGAGAGGGCTGAGCCCCGGTGGCGTAAGTGGTTGAGTGCGGGACTGCAGTCCGCGGGCTTGGCGGTTCAAATCCAGCGGGGGCTCTCAGGAGCGGCACTGGGTAGCGCCCACGACCACCAGAGGCTGTGATGCCCACAAAAAAAAAAAAGAAAGAAAGAAAAAAAAGAATGGGGCTTCCTTAAGAAGTGATCCCTGGCTTAAAAAAAAAATGTTCAGAGAAAACATTAAAGAACCTTTGAGACAAAGTTTTGTCTTTGTGAGAAATGATGCTCAGAGAAATGAGAAACAAGTCGAGCCTCACTTTGTGCTTCAGACAAGCACAGCTAAGAAAGTGGAAGGAGAAGTAGCACATGGGAAAGAATGCTTGCCAGCCACATACCCTCTACTTACTCCTCTCCGCCACCCAGTTGATTCCAGCTTGTGGGGACCCTCAAGGCATGGTAGAACTACTGCTGTGGGTTTCTGAGATGGTCGCTCTTTAGCAGGGTAGAAAGCTTCCTCTTTCTCCTACAGAGTGGTTGGTGGTTTCAAACTGCTGATCTTGTGAATCACAGCCCAAGGCTTAACCACTACACCACCAGGGCTAAACACATCCCGCACACAACATCAACAACAACAACAACAACAAAAACCAGAACCTGTATAAAGAACCCTTACAATTAGTAAGATCAATAACTTAATGCCAAAGTAAGCAAAGGGTCTGAATGGAGTGATGACAAAATCATTCACCACCATTCCTTCTTTAGGGAAATGCACATCCAAACCACACAGGGATGCAGACTCACCCTCCTTAGCAGAGCCATGATAATGATAACAGGAGATATGAAAGTATAGAGAGTAAAGACGTGGGAACATGAAAAGCCTTATGCATTGCTGGTAGAAACGTCACATGGTGCAGCCACTTGGGAACAGATTGTCTGTTTCTTCACAAAAGCTGGCACAGAGTGATATGCTAAACGTCTGACCCAGAACGAGAGGGTCCCCACAGCTGGACAGGCAAGGCGGTTTCCTGATTTCTGAGAAGACATCAGGTGTCCACAGCATGGGCGGAAAATGTCTCAGGAAGCCAGAGAGAGCTCACACTGGCAGTCACCCTTCCTCCCTGTCCCCATTCTTCCACCGTACAGCTGTGTTTGACCTCTGGGAGACCTGCGGGGCAGCAGCAGGCACTGTGCCACTATCCTTTAGCCAAGTTCTCTTAGGCTGCCCTAGATCCAGGTGAAAGATGCAGTAAATCCTGTGAAAGCCAGAACAGGTGCTGGACGTGTGTAGAAAACCCGTCAGAGAAGGAAAATGTGAACGCCTACTGAAAGGGGTGATGGGACAAGTGCTAAGACTGCACCTGACTAAGGTGAAAAACTTTGGGGGACCTGTTAAAACCAGGCAGCCCTGTCGAGTTTGGCTCTCACAGGTCGCATTGTACAGTGCTTACCAGAATGGAATGATTCTAGGGCTGTTTTTATGTTTGTTTTGGGCCTAGTGCTAAGGGAAAGTCATACACTTTTCCTTCTAGAGCGACTCACAGTCGCTGAAAGAAAACAGAGTTTCTCCAGGGAACTGAAACCCCCAAGCGCCCCCCAGGCGTGCCCTGGCCCAGGGAGAGAGAAATCACACACACAATTTCGGTCTGCAGGGGGGAAGGTGCGGGGGGAATGCACACAGCCCCCGACCCACCCCTTCAGCCTTGCCTGCTTCTGCTCATGCCAGAGGCAGTCACCCGAGGAACTCTAGCCACCTGTGCCCCCTCCAGCAATCATTTCGCCGGTGCCTCCAGTCAGGATAATGACTGCCAGGGTGCCATTGCTCTGTCAAGATATT
>PVJH01010657.1:0-72719 GCA_004026705.1 Nesogale talazaci | reverse complement strand
CAATAACTTACAAATTGTTATTACCTCTTCATATCTAACACTGTATAATGTGTCACTTCGCTCACTTCCCCCCTCCCATTGTCACACCCCGGAGAGGAGATCACAGGCAGAACCGAGAAATTTGTTCCCCCTTTCTACTCCACCATCCCTCCACCCTTCAAGTGTGACTACTCCCCAATAGTCTCAAGGGATTATCTATCCTAAAATCCACGTTTTCTACTCCAATGTGCATCCCCTGGTCTAGCCAAATCTGTCTGGCAGAATTGGGATAATAATAGTCAGTGGGAGGAAGCATTTGAGAACATTTCATTGCTACTACACTGCACCTAGACTGGCTCATCTCCTCACTACAACCCCTCTGTAAGAGGATGTCTCTTCAATTATTGATGGGCTTTGGGTCCCCAATCTGAACTCCCCCTCCCTAATAATGATATATCGCTTAGGTCTTTGATGTTTGGTACCAGATTCCTGACACCTTGTGGTCATACATACTGCTATGCTTCTTCCACGTGGGCCTGCTTTTTATCTAGATGGCCACTTATTCACCTCCATGCCTTTAAAACCACAGACGTGCATCTTTTGATAGCCGGACACCATTAGCTTTCTTCACCACATTTGCTTATGTACATATTTGTCATCAGGAATCATATGAGGAAAGTGAGCATATAATGTTATGATTATTAGTTCTTGAAACCTGATAATTGATCCCTTTGGTAACTCTTAGTCCCATAAGCTGGTGTACTTCTTCCATGTGGGCTTTGTTCTTCTGAGCTGGATGGCCACTTGTTTACTGAATTGTTTATGAATATTTTTAAAACCCTATTGGACTTGCGAAGTGACAAAACTGTAAGTGTTTCACATAAATCCATGGTGTTGTAGTCAGCTAGTAATCATCAGAATTCATGCACCCCTCTCCACGGTGTTGTTCGATGCTGTCTGGTGAATTCTGACTCACAGAAACCCAGTGTGCAGCAGAGCAAAACCCGACTTGGCCCTGTGCCACCCTCACAATTGTCATGTTGGAGCCCATCGTGGAAACCACGGTGCTCTTCTCTCTTCTTGAGCATCTTCTTTTTCTCTGACCTATGTTTGAACAAGTATGATTTCCGGCTCAAAGGAGTGGCCTCTTTTGATGGTAAGCCCGCATCAAAACAGAGTTGACATTAATATCATGCACTGAGTAAAGTATTTGGAACATTCATATGCTAGTGGATCACAACTCAAAATGAGAAGAAACAGTTATAAAAATCAATAATTGAATCAGGGCATGTACAAATTTGAATCTAAACAATTGCAAAATCATAAAAATGATTTATGGAATATTTAAAGATTAGTATTCTATGAATTAGTGAACTGAAATAGACCAATATGGAACATTGTGACTTGAAAAATCACATAGTTTCCTATGTTGGGATTGAAAAATTCAAGAGGAATGGTGTTGTCTACAACATCAAAAAGAACATTTGAGATTTCTCATGAAATGCAATGTGTCATTGAACACATTTCAGGAGAGACCAATACCTGGAAAAGGACATTACAATTGGAAAAGCAAAAGTTCATTGATCAAGAAGAAACTTCTCTACAAAACATAATGACCTAGTGACTTCAACCATAGGTTCACATGCAACAATGCTTCCTGTGTGATATTTATCTCCTTACTGCCTCCAAACGAGGTCATCAAGCTGCAACCTGGTTGACAGGCTCAACTCCACCTGTTCACTCATAATAATCTCAAATGGACTGAAGGCAGATTGTGTAACTACCACAGGCATTAAAAAAGTTAAAAAAGAAAGAAAAGACCAAAGTGTATGTCAACAGAGATGGTGAAACTTATTCATTAGAGTAGCCGAAACACCCAAAAGAAATGGTAAAATAAAATAGTTCAACAGAAAAATGTCAAAGGGCAGCTCAAGAAATGAAAAAAATCAAACAAACAATAAACAAATTCACTGCCATCTAGTTGATTCTGACACACAGAAGCCCTAATCGACAAAGCCGAACAACTTTCCGTGGGTTTCTGAGACTAAATTTTTAAGGGATTAGAAAGGGACATTTTCTCCTTTGGAGAAACTGGTGGTATTGAACTACTGCCCTGGTGGTGTAATATGTTACACATTGGGCCAGTGACTAAAAACAAGCTATAGGACAGAGCAAAACTACCATTTGTGGTTTCAAAGACTTTAAATTATGGGGTGGGGGGGAACCTCATTTGTATTCTACAGACTAACTCCCATGGTTAAATGATCCAAACCAGTATGTCACCCTGATAGAGCATGACTAAGTAGAGCATGACTAAGAAATGGGCACAGGTTTGGACTTAGAAAACCAAAAGGAAGAACATACTCCATATATCTCCAGCAGCAATAATTTCACAAAAGTATTAAAGCCACAAGTTTCATGATTGAAGACTTCTGTGAAAAATATTTAACCAAGTATGGAACATTAAAAAATTATGGAGGGAATACACAAAAACACTGTTACAAAAATGATTTCAATGATAATAAACTATTTCAAGAGGTATGATCTAGAATGATTGGTAATATTACAAAGACAAAAATACAAATAATAAGTCAATGGGAAAAGGCTCCCCTCAACATTCAAAAACTGGAGGAGAAATTTCTGTCATGGAGCAACTAACAGATGCATAAACCCAGTACAAATTCAGGTCATGTCTCTAGGGAGGCTGATTGGCCAAACATCGAGCTCAAGCCAGCATAATCAAGTCTACAATGGTCTCTGCTGGCCAGTATGGCTGTTTGGCATTCTTGCCTTTGGCTATAGTGAATCTGCCAGCAGCTTGTTTCGACTAGATACTCTGCAGATGGGTTTTAGGCACCCACTGTCCTCCATAGTCTTCTGCAAATTGAGTGTTCATAATTTTAGCTCTGATGCTTTTCTCATTACCACACTTGCGTTTGTAGTTGTCATCCTTGTATCACACAAGCTGGAGTGTCTCTTCTGTGTGGACTGAGTGGATTCCTTGCTGAGATGGCTACTTGTTTGAATTCGAGCCTTTAAAACCTCAGTCACTATTTCAATTGATAGCCTTGGCACCATTTGCTTTCTTCCCCACACTGTGCTATAGATTCCTAATCCCCAGTGATCATTTCATAAAGGTGAGCATCTGACAGGGTCTTAACATAAGAACTATTTTTTTCTTAATTTGAAGCTAGGATTTCATTCCTGGATCTGTGTCTTTTATGCACTATTTATATGTATATCTTATTCTTACCATCTAAGTGCAATTTGTTTTTCTTTGTTTTCTGTGGGGTTTTCCAGCTATGAAGGGTAGGAGGAAGAGATCTATTATGAGAAGAACTCATATGAGGTGACATAGGGAATTTATGGGCAGGGGTGACATGTGATAGAGAAGGAAACAGAAGGTTGGGAGGAAATAATGAAGGTAAGAGTGGGGAGGGGGCATTGGAGCTAACAATGGTTGAACAGGTGATTTGTGGGCAATTCAGCCATGGGGGGGAGGGAATGCTCAAGG
This sequence comes from Nesogale talazaci, assembly GCA_004026705.1. NCBI lineage: Eukaryota > Metazoa > Chordata > Mammalia > Afrosoricida > Tenrecidae > Nesogale > Nesogale talazaci. The sequence goes on along the minus strand of PVJH01010657.1, from coordinate 69,226 downwards.
ATGGATATGATCTTGATTGTGCAATTCCCCCTTGATATGATCAAATGATTGAACTGCTCAGGTATTCGATGTGTAGCTAATGTTTCAATAAAGGTGTTGGGGAAAATAAAATATAAAGAATTATTGCTGCTGAATGAAAACGTCAAAACTATGGAGGAGGTTCTGGGAAGTTGGTGTGATGTAGGATCAGCCACATGAACAGCTAGCTGTGGCATGACCAGATTTGTGGACAAGATAATCGTGAGGGGGACTGGGATGTGAGACAGGCTCTCACGACACCCCAAACCTCTATTTTTTCTGTCCTCCCACAAAGAGTGCAGCAGTTCTCATCATGGGAGGTCCCTTCTCACATCACCTGCCTGCACATTGCATCTTTTGCCAGTGCAGAGGCAATTCTTGGATTTTTTGTCTTTTCCTCTTCCCTCACCTCCCACCCCTGGTTTGGTGACTCGGCGGCATGAGGAACTGGCCAGGACTGTCTATCCCTCATAGCCAGGCATCTCACAAAGCCCTCACAGACACAGAAGGCCCAGGACATGGAAACTGTGGCAATTGCAAGGGGATTTCCCATTGGTGATAATCGCTAACCAAGGGCTAGCTCCCTTCTGCTGGTAAATCACTCCGGCCAGTTGGAGAGAGTTTCAGCACCAAGGAAACAGGGGGTAGTAGAATCCGCGAATCAGCTGGTGATAGGAGATCTGTTTTGAGAAAGGAAACACAAAACTGCTCACCCTGCCAGAAGAAACAGAAGTGGCATTTCTGGGGTTTGTTGCTTTTTTTTTTTTTTTTGGAGCTTTTCCTGACACAGGCTAGACTACCCTCTGATCAGAGGCAACTCTTCCCTGGGGCATCCATTAAAATAGCCTATTTAAACTCTAGGGCCACACAAAAGGAGAAGATAGTTCCGAGAAGTACAGGAATCCACTGTTATATGGACAATAAAGGAAACAGGGCACCCTTCCAACAGAATACACAGGGTTGATAAGGGTCTCTGTTAGATTCATTATATCCTTCCATACCCCACCCAGGATAGCCTCTGGAACAGTTTCCTCCACCTCAGCAACACACAGCCTCCTTTAACTTATCAAGGAAAATTGCATCTCCCATGATCCTCTTCTCTAACTCTTTAAAAATCACTATACCCAAAGGAAGGTTTTCTATGATTAAAAACACCACTTAAAACCTACTCCAGAGCACTTAAACCCAATCATCCGTCTCATCCAACTAACACGCCCTCCTCATACATACACAATACATCTTTCCGCATCTATGTGATCCTCTCCTAACATAATGACCCAATTCCTCCCCCAGAAGAGTGGTCTATGTCATCAGCAAACCCAAGATGCAAGGCAAGCAGCAGCCAGTGCCTTGGGCTATTGTGGACAATCTAGAGAAACAAGTCAATGACTGAAGATGACCCAAACCCAGCAGTTTACACAGAAAAAGCAGCCTCTCCAACTTCCAGTAAAAGAATGCATTAAAATATTGCTTAGTAGTGTATAGAAAATTAGAAGATCAATCCAGAAAACAAGTGAAAAAAAAAGAGACATTAGAAAACTTAACCCAAGGGAAGTCTAGGAGTTGAGGAATAGCATAGTAGAAATAGATACAAATAATGATATTGACAAAAGAATGGCAGAAATGGAGAACTAAATCAGCGAAGTTGAAGATAAACAGGCAGATGGGAGAATGAGAGAAACACAAAAATAAGAAAGCAAAGTAATCTGAAGAAATTCTGAGGAGGATGTGGGATTACATGGAGAAAAAAATATATTTGAATTATTGGGAGCAGCAAGAAAGTAAGAAAGAAAGAAATCTACAGCTAAAACAGTAAGGGAATGCTTGGAAGAAAAGTATCCCAGTATCACAAAGGAAGAGCTGATAACTATTCAGGTAGCAGAGAGAACACCAATTAGATTAAACAACCACCACCAAAATCAAACAAACAATTAAAAAAAAACCACATTAGGCCATATAGTAATCAAATTATCCAATTTCAAGAAAAAAGACTCATAAGAGCAACAGAATGAAAAAGTCACATATAAAGGTAAACAGATAGCAATAAGCTCAAACCTCTCCACAGAGACCATTCATGAAAGAAGAAACTAGAGCAATGGGTTCCAAAATTTGAAAGACAACAATTCCAATCCAAGAATCCTTTATACAGCAAAGCTCTCTCTCAAATTTGAAGGACATATTAAAGTTTTCTCTGATAAGGAAACCAAGAAATTTGTAAAAAACAAAAGAAAGCAAAACAAACTCAAAAAAAAAAAGACTGCCATTACAAAATCTACTTTGCAGTTTTTCAGGGGCAGAAAAACAGCAATTATAGCGCACAGCATGGGGCCACCAAAGTGTACAGTGCCCCACACATTACAGATCCAACAAAGGTACAAGCACAAGAATGAACTCCATCCACATGCACACACATGCACACACATGCACACACACACGCACAGTATCCTATAAAGGAGAAGAAAGAAAAATAACAAACACAAATAGTAGGCGATGACAGCAAATAATCTACATTTGGATTTGAACACATTGAACGTGAAGGGTTTAAACGCATACACTAAAACACAAAGGAGAGCAGGCTCGATTAGACAACACAATCTATCATTCTTGCTACCTTCAAGAGACAAATCTCAAACTCACAGCCAAAAATAGACTGAGTCAAATGATGGCGAAAAATTTACCATGAAAATAGCCCCTGTTGGTTTTTCATTCAACAATTAATGCTCATTTTATTTCATGGCATCGACTGCAATTCCCACAAGGCATGCTTCCCACTTATATTTCCCATTTCCATCTGTCTCTCCTCCTCCTTTCTGTCTTCTGAGATTTGCCTTTTTGATCTTGGAGAGTTGATTGTTCTAAGCAGTGTATCATTGTTCACCAAATAGGCCTGTCTATCAGCTGATTGAAGGTCAGTTCAGGTCCATTCCAGGCTGAAAGAGTGCCTGAGGATCACAGTCTCAGAGATTCTATCAGTCTCCATCAGGACAGAAAGATGACGTACTTCTGTTTTGTGCCACATTTTTCTTCCACTCTATCCAGGCCTTTGACTTGTGACTCATTTTAGAGTAGTTGGTAGAACAGCTGGGCATGATCTAGTTAGGGGCTGTGTAGTGTGGTCCACTAGCCCAATTTTGAGTTTCATTATTCTTTGCCTTATTTTCTGTAACTATTGCACACTTATCCACAGTTTCGTTTCCTTTGGTGATATTGTGCTGAAAGTCACCTATCATATGCTGCCCATTTCTTCACCCAAAGCGACATGAATATGAACAATGGGCTCAAATATGACAACCAATGTCTCCGACCATCTCCACCCATCTCCTGCGGCGGAGGTGCAGAGGAGACTGGCGTCGTGCATGCTGTCCCCGGTATGTGTGAAGCTTGCACCGCCGGCCCAGCACCCTAACAATGCGCCAGCTTGTGTTAACAACTGGCAGGTGGGCAGGCGCATGCCGAAAATAGCCACTTTTTAAAAAGCAGGGTGGCAATACTAATACAAAACAGACCACAAAGTACATGACTTAATGAAGATAAGAATGGGAATTACATAATACTCAGTAGACCAAGAACCCATAAACTTAATAAACATATATGGCCCCAATAAACATATATATAGACCCTTGAAATTTGCCAACCAAATTCTCAAAGAGATGAAAAGAAAAATCGCTGACTCAACAATTATAGTAGGTGATGTCAATATACAACTCTCAAGGAAAGAAAGATCAACAGGTAAGGAACTCAGTAAAGAAACGAAAGATCTGAAATATTCAATCAAACAACGAGGTCTACTGGACCTAGTTTCAGAGCTCTCTAAGCAACATAAATAACTATATCGATAGATATGTTCATATTCATCCAGTTCACAGGTTCATATTGGAAAATAAACCACATGCTAAGGCACCAAGCAAATTCAAGAATGTTCAAACACATGAAGGTCATTCAGACCACCTTCTCTGATCACACACCATAAGAGTAGAAAGAACAAAACAACAAAGACAGACACCTAGAGATATTTCAAAAACCCAAATTAGAAAAAAAAATTAAGAAGTTCTAAGAAACCAATGTGAATGACACTGCAAAATAACAAAACTTATTGGATACAGCAGAGGGGTTATCAGAGGTCACTTTGTCACAATGAATGTATGCATGAAAAAAGAGAAGGGAAGTATGGTCAGTACCTTAACTCGACACCTCTTAGAAGCTAGAACAGAGCCAATAGCATGATCCTTCTGACAGCAATAAAGAATCATGAAAATTAGAGCATTGATAAATGAACTTAAAAGTAGAAGAATGAAAAGAATCAAAAGAGCAAAAATTTGGTTCTTTGAAAGGATTGACAAAATCAACAAACACTAACAAATTTCACAAAGGAAAAAGAAAAAAAACAGACATCAATATCTTGAATTAGGGATGAAAGAGGGGTACTCGAAACAGACCCCAATGAAGTAAAAAGATGAATTATGTAGTACTATGAAAGACTGTATTCCAACAAATTCAATAATTTGAAGGACATGGACAAATACCTGGAAAGTCACTCTCTCCCTGAGTTAAGGCCTATGGTCCTTCAGAACTTGAACAGACCCATAGCTAAATAATCTATAGACAAGGTAGTCAGGAAACTCCCAACCAAAAAAAAAAAAGCCCCGATCCAGGTAACTTCACAGGAGAATATTTCCAAACATTCAGTGAAGAGATGACACCAATTCTACCCAAAATCTTTGAGAACACTGAATGGGATAATCCCAAACTCATTCTATGCAACCAGCATAGCCCTGACACCAAAACTAGGCAAATACCACACAAGGATAGAGAACTACAGACTGATATCTCTCATAAGCATAGATGCAAAAATTCTTAACAAAATCCTGACTAATAGAATCCAATGGCATATCAAAAAAGTAATAATACATCATGACCAAGTGAGATTCATACCAGGGATACAAGAATGGTTCAACATTGAACAAAACAATATAACCCACCACATCAGCAAGAAAAGGAGCATAAGTCATATGATCATATGAATTGATGCAGAAAAAGCATTTGATAGCATCCTAATAGAGACTCTCAAGAAGATAGGATTAGAAGGGAAAACCCTCAATAAAATCAAAGCCAAAATGTGAACAACCAATAACTAATACTGTGCTCAATGGAGAAAAGCTGAAAACATTTCCACTGAACAGGAACCTGATAAGGATGCCCCTTATCCCCATGTCTATTCAACATTTTGCTGGAAGTCCTATCCAATGCCATAAGACAAAGGCATGATATCAAGGGTGCACAATTAGGTAGAGAAGAAGTGAAACTTTTGCTACTTGCAGATGATATGATTTCATATATTGTGGATTCTATTGGGTCCACTACATATAGCTGGAAACAGTAGAGAGGTTGAGTAGGGAAGCAGGATACAGGAATAACAAGCAGAAATCAATTGGATTCCTCTATAACAGTGATGGAAATATCATTCACAATAGCCACACAAAGCTCAAGTACCTAGGATAAACCTAACAACAAAAAGAAAAGACCTATTCGAAGAAAACTACAAAACACTAATACAAAATGTGGGATTATAATAGGATTTTTCCCCAGCTAGATGAAGGGACAATAGAAAACAAAATGATGACAACAACAAAACCAATGTCCAGGAATATATATGTAAATAAATAAAAGCAATAAAGGGGAAAAAAAGTAAAAAAAGAACCCATAGATTGGGAAAATATATTTAGCAATGACAAAACAAAGGATTAATTACTAAGATCTACGTATTTCTACAAGCTTACAACATGAAAAATAGCCATTCGGCAGAAGGGCCTTTAAAGCCAGGTGGTCTCTCTGGCAGGCTGGGAAAGGAGTTCACACCAGTCTGCCTTGGAGAGGTAAGCTCCTTGGAATGCAGAGGCTAGAGGCTGTAAAGTCTAACATGTCCTTCCTGAGGGGTTGAGGGAATGGGGCCTGCTTCATCCTGACAGGTCCAAACGTTCCAAAATCTTAATAATAATAAGTGATACTGGATGTCGTAATCTATATTTAACTACTTCCTGTTGGTACAAGGACAAGTGGGGAGGATTAAGAGTCAGGTAGTTCAGGTCCAGGATCAGCGAAGCAAGAGCTAGTTGAAGGTCAGATTAGAGATGTTTCTTATTCATTCCTGTGAAAACTTAAACACACGAGGAGCTCAAAGTAATAGTATATAAATTGTTATCAAAGGACCGATAGTGGGCAGGATTTTGGAACCACAAGGAGGAGCTGGTAGTGCTCCATTGTCGCTTTTCTGATCTCTTCGGCCGTGGTGCAGAGTTTTTTAATGTTCTGTTAAACTAGACCTGATTTATTAATATAACAACATTCTTCATTTAAAAACATACACGTTCCCCCTTTATCTGCTCTAAGAAGGTCAAGGGTTTCTCAGTTTTGCGGGGTGACTTGCACTAAGGATATTAGCTGTCTTTGGAGAGAGACAAGTGAGTTAGAAGTGGAATCCATACTGAATTGTACTTCCTCATTGGACGCTTGAGCTAGGGATCCTCCAGACATACCATTGCAGTTATGGATCAGACCTGATCAAGAAAGCTGACAGCATAGGCTGCCTGTTGCTGTCCCTGGGTATCTGTGATGGAACTGTCATCAACAGAGTTAGGTTTGTGTTAGGATACAGTTGATCAGAGAGTTCGGGTCCGGGCTGTGTCAGTTCTTCAACTGCTTGGGGGCAAGTGTGATTACTAAGCTCTGATGGTTTAGAGGCTGAGGCAAGAGAGTTGTTGGGTTTAAAGAGGGAGCCTGATGCAGGATTATGTTAGGATTTTCTATAAACATGAGGTGAATTTCTTGTAAGTGGCTTGGAGACAGTAGAAACAGGACTCCACACGAGAAGAGTTGCTGCAGCTTATGGGTAGACAGCATCTGGATGGACCTTCCCAGAGTTAGCTGTAGGGCTTCCTTTGTGAGTGTGGTGACTGCCACCAGGGCCTAGAGGCAGGATTTCCAGTGTCTGACTGTTATATCTAGTGGCTTGGACAGATAACTCCCAGGTGATAGAGTGGGCTGTGAGGACACCAACTGCTATACCTTGTTTTTCATCCATGTAAAGTAAAAAAGGTTTGATGGGGTTTGGTAAACACAATGGTGGGGATTGGAGGAGAGCATTTTGTAGTTTGTTAAAGACTGCTCTGACTAATGTGGAGGAGTCTAGAGGATGAAGAGGTGTTAGTGACACTGGTGTTGTACAGTGGTTTAGATAAAGGAGAAGTTACGGATCCAGTGCCTGAAGAATCCTATAAACCCTAAACAGGCAAGCATTTGGTCGGCAATTTTAGAGCTTGGAGCTCCCTCACTGCCTGGCAATGGTCTGGTGTAAGTCCCCAGGTGGTAGGAGTGAGCTACAGGTACAAGTAAGTAACAATTGTGCAAGATAGCTGAGTTTTAGCATGTGAAACTTGTTAGCTTTTGGATTCTAGGAAGCTTAGGGGTTGGGCCATATGCTCCTGAGAGCAGGGTTCAGATGGACTGCGTAGCAGGAGGTCATCCACATACTACAGCAAAATGGATGGTGCGAGAGGACAGTGCAGGAAGTCAGTGGTTAGCTTCTGGCCAAACAAGCATGGCGATTATTGATAGCCCTGGGGCAAGACACACTAGGTATACTGGGAGGCGGTTCCAGTGTTGGGATCTTCCCAAGTGAAGATAAACAAAAACTGGCAGGGGCTGAAGGAACAGTCCCACCACAGCCAGGCACTGTGGGGCAGTCGCTTCTCCGATGACCCTGCTGACCACACACCAGGCAAGGCTTACTGGGTGGTCAAGGCTGTGGGCAGTCTTTAGCCCCGTGCCTTTCTTGGCCACATTTAAAGCAAGGTCCAGGTGGTTGGTGATTGAAGTCATGGTTGAAGTCGCTGCTTCCTGATGTCTTCTGACTTCTTCCTCCAGCTGGCCTTAGCTGCCAACCAAGGCCTGGGCTTGCCAACTAGCCTCCGGGCAAGATCGGGACTCACACACTGCCTCGGCCTTTTCCTCTAGGTCATTAAAAAAATTAAATGCCACATTTTCCAGGTCGCAGATGGGGGTTTGAAGACCATCCTTGGCTTTTTAGAGCTTTTCCTTAATATCAGTAACTGACTGATTCATGGAATGAGTGGCTAAAGCAGTAGCTCCTGCTGGAGAGTGGGGTCTAGTCTAGTATACTGGGTTAAGCATTCAGTCAGGCATGAAAGAAAAGTTGCAGAATTTTCACTTGCCTGCTGAGTGATTTCTTTCAGTGTCAAAATTAACTACTTTATGAAAAATGGCTTAGAAGCCAGCCAGCAAACATTGTATCACGTAGTCTCAGCTAGCTCTACCGGAACGTTCAGCTTTGGTATCTGTCTGATAGGTGCAAGCTGGCTCCTCCCTTGACCGCCTAAGAACCTACAGGCATGGTGGCATCTGTGAGGTGGATCTGGTCTGCATATTGCTAGACGATTATAAAAACCCACTCCCGCTTTTCAGTGCTAAGAGGAGAGTTAAGGACTATAGAGAGATCATGCAAGGTTAAGTCATAAGCTTGCGTGAGGTATTGGAACTTTTTAATATTGGTGGTAGATTCATTAGGAAAGGTCCTTAAGTGTTTTTCTATTTGGGAGAGATTCAAGAAGGAGAATGACACATGGGCCCGGACAGGACCCTCTATTTTAGCTACCCAAAGGCGTGGGCAAATGTGATGGGACCAGATGCTTAGGGCGAACATCTGGAGCCAGACCCAGCTTGGTGAGGCTCAGCAGAAGGCATCTTAAACTGCGTGGGGGAGGGGGGTGAAGGGGTTAGGAGAAAGATGTCTCGTGGTCTCCATCTGCATTGGTCAGTCAGGAAGTGGCCCGGTAACCCTGAGAAACATCCCGGTCAAGGTTAGGGGCCCAGTGGAAGAATCCTGGACTATCCAAACAGGAGTGTTCCTCAGCATGGGCCTATGGCTTTAGCTGGTAGATGAGTAACCTGGATGAGTGACAGTAAAAGACACTTTGGGAAGCAATGGGGGCAGGCAGCCTGGTGTTGTGGCTTGCTGAATGGAGGGCAGTCTTAGTTCTCTGTCCAGGAAGAGGGAAGAAGAGGGAGTTTCAGAGTAGAGCTTCAGACCTGCAAATACAAAGCATATGGATAAATAGACAAAGCTCAGAGTCACCCTTTGTGCTATAGTCCAGTGGGAGGGAGCAGGGACTGCCAGACCCAAGCCCAGCAGTTCTGTTAGCAACAGGAATCCCAATAAGTAGACACAGAGACAGAGGGTCAGTGGCCATATGGGGGGAGTGTGTGGGGGAGACCGGTACAGAGAAAAGGTGGATACAAGTAACTGACCTTATGTTTGCACCCCTTGTAGGGAAAGACAGTTATTTCCAGCTCCTCTTAGTACTTGAGTGGTAGCATAATCCCCTGCTTGGAGCTTTCCAGACTCTACGTTCCCATATGAGTTTGCTGGTCATCAGTTCAAAAAGACAGACAAGACAGAACAAATATGCACAGAAATACTGACCAGAGAAGCACTTGCATAGACAGGCCTCAGAGATCCAGGGAAGCAGAGAATGCGGCTCCATGTCGGCCAGCTAAAGGCAGGGGTGGCACAGCTGCCCCTCCTCCTGGTCCCAGGTTTTGGCACCAAGATGAGACATTGAAAGGAAGCCTCAGTACAGAGACTTGAGTTTAGACAAAGATGAGAAGTGTGAGGAAGTATTTTTATTGAGAACAAGGAAATAGAAAAACTCCCGGATGGATTCCTAAGTATAAATAGATCTTAGACTAAGAAAGCTGCATGGGACAGTCAGGTAGTAGGGTATATATAGGGTTCAAACTAGGGAGGTCTGCTTTGATAAGAGAAAGGAGACTTACTTTACGGCATACAGCTGCAGGATCTGGGTTTGTGATAAAATGACTTGTTTTTCAACTCCCTTCGGTGTGCTGTGGGAGGGGGTTTTAAAGTGCAGTGGGTTATCCATTCAGCAGAAGGAACTTTGAAGTCAAGTGGTCTCTCTGGCAGGCTGGGAAAGGAGTTCATACTAGCCTGCCTTGGAGAGGTAAGCTCTTTGGAATGCAGAGGTTAGAGATTGTAAAGTCTAGCATGTTTTCCTTCTTCCTGAGGGGTTGAGGGAATAAGGGCTGCTTCATCCAGACCACTCTTATCCACTGCTGGTAAACCTGTAAGTATGTACAGCTACTATGGAAGATAATATCTAAAACATGGAAATTAAACACCATATGCTGGAGCAATACCATTGCTGTGCCTACAAAATAAATGAGAAGCAGATCACAAACAGATGTCTCCTCCCTCATGTTCATCACAGCACAGTTCACAATAGCAAGAAGCTGTAAACAATCTAAGTTTCCATCAATAAGAGTGGATAAGGAAATCTAGGACACACTGGAATACTATTCATCCCTTAAAGAAAACATTGATGGAGAGGAGAGGAGCATGTCTGACCAGAACACATGAGAGCAAATGAAGGGGAAGGAAGAGAGAGTAGACTACATCTTGGACCACCGAACCGTGAGGACAATCTCCCCACTCAGAACAGCCATTGCACAGAGAGGACAATACAGCCACACCCACTATGAACATAGTGTCCCTCGCTGTGCCAAGGCCCTATGGGGACAACGCTGGAGAAGCAGGGTCAGGAGTGCACTCGGTCTAACCCTACCACAGCAAGGCAAGGACGTGCAGCAGAGCAGCAGGAGAGACTGAGTATGGAGTTCCTGAGGGAGTCCCAAGGGTATACTTTGGGGCCAGGATGGGTGATGGGAAAATAGATCTATGTGCATATACTTATAAGGTTAGCATTAAGGCACCAGATGGACATTGGACCTCCACTCCAGTACTTCCACAGTGCAAGAACACTTAATTCTATTAAATTGTCATTCCTGATGCTCACTTTCCCAACATAATCACTGAAGACGAACGTGTGCATAAGCAAACGTGATGAAGAAACCTACTGGTGTCTGGCTATCAAAGATATAACACTGGGGTCTTAAAAGCTTAAAAGTAAACAAATATTCATCTAGCTCAGAAGCAACAAAGTCCACATAGAAGAAGCACATCAGACTGTGTGACCATGAGGGGGTCAAGGGAACCAGTTAGCCAGCATCAAAGAGCAAAAATAATATTGCATGACCACCTTCCTGATATGATCACTGAAAACAAAGGTGTGCATAAGCAAATGTGGTGAAGAAAGTTGAGGGTGCCAGGCTATGAAAAGAAATAGCATCTGGGATCTGAAAGGCTTGAAGATAGACAAGCAGCCATCTAGCTGATAAACAGCAAAGCCCACATGGAGGAAGCACACCAGGCTGTGTGACAACAAGATGTTGAAGGGAACAGGTATCAGACATCAAAGAACTAAAAATTGTGCCATTGTAAATGAGGGGAAATGAAGATTGGGAACCCAAAGTCCATCTGCAGGTGAAGTTGTCGGGAAGAGATGAGCCAGTCAGCGTGCAGTGTAGCAATGATAAAATATGCAAGTTTTCTCTAGTTCTTAAATGCTTTCCCTCCCACTCTCATGATCTGAATTCTATCTTACAAATTCAATTAGACCAGAGGTACAGATAGGAACCAGAAACATGGGGAATTCAGAACAGTTGATCCCTTCAGGACCAGTGATGAGAGGGGCAATACCAGAAGGGTGAAAGGAAGGTGGAGTAGAAAGGGGAAATAAATTAAAAGGATCTACATATAACCTCCTTCATGGGGGTGTGGACAACAGGGAAGTGAGTGAAGGGAGACATGAGGCAAGTACACTATGAAAAAATAATAATTATTTATAAATTATCAAGAGCCCACAAAGGAGGGGGCAATGGGGAGGGAGTAGGAAAAGGAGGAGCTAATACCAAGGGCTTAAGTGGAAAGAAAATGTTTTGAGAAGGATGATGGCAACAAATGTACAAATGGGCTCTTTATACAATAAATGTATATACAGATTGTGACAAGAGTTATATGAGACCCCAATAAAATCATTAAAAAACCAAACAGTGATAAAACCATGAATTACTTTAATTTGTGGAGGTATATGGAAGACAATACATTGTGTGAAATTAATCAAGCACAAAAGAACAAATACTGTACGAGTTCACTCTAGTAGAAACCAGTAGCAGAACAGACACAAGGACAAGCTTGCAGTTTTTCCAGTTTTCTGGCAGGGGGGTCAGACAGCAAGTAAAGGGCTGGATCGGTACCAATGAACTACACATTAACCACTTCTGGTGAGCAGAGTTAGATCAGTTGGCCAGAGATCACCACAGCCGGGATTAAATAGTCAATAAAGAGATGGGGTGGGGGCGGGGCCATCTGCTGAGGGGTAGTTGGTGAATCTGAGGTGAAGTCCCCTGGAGAGGCAGCTGTGTCAGCGAGATGAAGCTTACTGATGAGAGGGGAAGCTTAGAAGAGGGGAGAGGAAAGGGTCAAAGTTGGTTGAACATAGGAGCAAGTCTGTTGGGGGGAGGGAAGAGAGAAATGACTCCTAGGTAGGGGAAGCAGAGATTGAGGATGCTCTTGGAATCATTAGGTATGGCGGATATTTACTGGTGTACAGAGGTAGGGCATAATTGGTTTAAGATGTCTGGGGATGCCCTGGAAACTCCAGTAGGGTGCCACAGAACACAGTGACACTGAACCGTGGATCTTTGTGGTGCTCATAATACTCCAGAGGCTTTATCAGTGAGATCCCAAATGTGAACTTCATCAGGTGAACTAGACTCTACCTCAAATATTTGTAACCTGAAGAATTTATCCAGGAATACCTGGTGTCTAATGTAGAGAAAGGCAGCGGTACCTGGAATGGTGTACTTTTGGTTGGCAAACAAGGAGAGTCTTGGTATACAAACACTTTAGATGCTGAATTAAGATACGTATTGTCTTGGCAATCCTGTGACTACCATTATGTTATTTTATGCTTGCATTCATTTAAATTAGGGTGTATCTCAGAGGTGCATTACCATTGGGGATCACTCTCCTGGAACTGTGTAGTTTCCTTGTTTTTTGGTAAATGAAACTCAGGGATGTTAAGTCTTCAGGGAAAGAGAATATAACAGGAATTTGGTGGTAGAGGGTGGATATAGAAGGGTGGGGGAGAAAGAGGGAGATAATGTCAAGAAGTTTAGGAAGGAAAAGTATGTTTGGAAAAACATGTATGATTATGGGAGAAATGGAACAATTATATTAGACTTTAAGCTAGGAAATGTTATTACATGTGTATTGACTCCAAAGTTACAGTAAAATTTAAAAAGCATAGATCCAGGAATGGGTTTTGGACTCGGCACTAAATACTATATCCAACTTAAGAACCAACAGATTTTCCATCATGGCCCTGTTCAACACTCACTTTCATGAAATGATCTCTGAATATAAGGATGCTGTAACAGAAAAGCATGGTGAAGAGAGCAGACGAAGCCATGTTGTCAACTGGAATCATACAAGTCGTTAACATTCTAGACCTGATTCCAGTTGATACCATGGCTTGTGTTTTATTGACTCTGCAAAGGCAATTTACTGTGTGGAACACATTGAGAAGAATGTCAATTTTATACTGCTTTATTTTTCTCATGAGGAACACAGACATAGAGTGGTATTGGAACACAGAGGACACATAGACAGTCGTTAGAACACAGAGGATACAGTGTGGTTTAAAATTAGAAAAGGTACACATTAATGTTATATTCCTTTACAATATTTATTCAGTATATACACAGAGTAAGTGATCCAAGACATGGGACAGGATAAAAAACATAACTTTAGGCTTGAAGATGATATATGGATATATACAGATGGCACAATCTTGCTTGCTGAATGGGAAGAAGACTTGAAGCACTACAAATTAAGACCAAAGATTACAACCTTCAATTGGATTATAGTTCCATGTAAAGGAAGCAAAAATCCTCATAGTTGTAGCAACAGACAACATCACAATAAATAGAAAATATCAAAAAGTTTCATTAAACTTGAAAATACAATCTATATTTTTTAAAGCAGCTGTCAAGAAACCAAATGACATAAACTGTTCCATAAGGTCTCTTTAAAGTGTTAAAGAATTATGCTATCAGTTTGAGGGCCAAGGAATCCTTCGCCCAAGCCATGGTATTTTAAACCCACTCCTATGCTTATGATTGCTGGGTAATGAATAAAAAAACCAGGGAACTGATGCATTTTAATTTGAATGTTGGCAAAGAAAACCACAAGAGCCATGGACTTCCAGAAGAACAAACACATCTGTCTTGGAGGAGTTACAGCCAGAACACTCCTTAGACGTGAGGGTGAGAAGAATTCATCACAAGGACTTTGAATATTGTATCAGGGAAGTGCAATTCCACAAAAAAGGGCATTACTCTTGGTTAAGCATCAGTGAAAAGGAGGAAGAACTTCAGTGAGATGAATTAATACAATGGTTGCAACAATGACAGCAAACATAAAACCTAATGTATGGATAGTACAGATCCAGGCAGTGTCTCATTCTGCTTGACATCGTGTCACTATGAGACTCTATCACATCTAATGAGTTCCACATTAAGGAGCACTTGTGGTGTCTCGATTGGACTGTCGACAGCAATGGGGACATTGAAACTTACCAGGAACAGCTCTGTGAAAGAAAGTCAATGTTGTCTTCTCTTTTAAAGATGAACAATCTTGGAAACTGTATAGATCATCTATACTCCAATACATAGGGTCACTCTGAGTTAGAATCAACTTGATGCTAGCAGTTTGGGTTGTGTTACTTCCTCATTACATTTTTATAGGTGCTCTTGCATTACGATCTTTTCTTTCATTGGTTGATAATTGAGCTGAACAAATACTAATTAATGATAGGAAATGTTCAGAGAATTTTTACATGGAAAAAAACTGATGATACTATACTTGAACCCTCATACTGAATTTTATGTAAGTGAGAACAATGCTGGCATTGTGTTAAGTCACTGAAATGTGGAGATTTACTAATAACAGCAGCTGGTATTTTTCTAAGAATTATTTTTGGATGGCATGTAAACAAATATGTACTCAGAATAATTTAGTCTGTTAATATAAAAAGAAGAAAGAACTATTTTCTCACCTTTGGTAAAATATTGTAAAGAAATTAATTAAAGAAAATTCAGGTAAACTTTTCTCAACGAACAATTCATGGTGATTCCTAGCATGCAAAAAGTGAAAAAAATAGCAAAAATATAAAAACAATTTAAGTGTTTTTCCTGTCACCTCTTTTTATAAATGCTGAAAATAATATACTAAAGGTGATAATTATCTCTATGAATAATAACACTTAGTATTGGATTCTGACTTTATTGCAACTCAATATATACATTGAATTATAATATATGATAAGGGAAATCATGCAGATTTTTATTGAATAAAATTATGAACTGTGACATTGTTGTGTGTTACTCCATCTAACTCTATGCATATCTATAGTTATTATCTTATTTGTTCTGTACTGTAATTATTTTGCACTCTTTGATGATAGTTCTGGTATACTCAAGGGATTCAGGCAATGTTCCTTTTAAATATTGTGTTTAGGCAACAAACAGAAATATAGAGGGTTAAGATTAGGGCCACAGGGAGAGTGGGATAATGACCCCCATCTAACTGTTATAGGACATCTCTCATTGCCTTCACTGTAGAATAAGCATATATGTGTGTGTGTGTGTGTGTATATATATATATATATATATATATATAAATTTCCCCTTCCAGTGCAACTTTCTCTGTATTTTCACACCAACACAACTTTTGATTTCTTTAAACTTCTTCATGATAAGTCTGCATGATTGTCTTCTGTCCTTTGAGAAAAATCTATCAGGTTTACAACTTTGAGATAAAAAAATCATAACATACTATGGAACCAAATATTCTGCCTTGAATTTAATTGGCCTAGAAGATTCCCTAAGAAATATCTGTTTTGTTTGGACCTGGATACTCTGGGTTGTATTTTCAATCCAAGTGTCATCTTCAAATTATGATTCATTCTATAAAACCATCTTCATTTACTTTGTTCTTGCTGAAAAGATAGATAGAACCCTCAGCTCTTTGGTTAGTTGATCTTCAAGGAAGAACATTTGTCATTCTCTGACCTAATATCTTGCTGAGGTCAAGATAATTGTTTAATATTTAAATCCTGAAACATAGGAGATTCCAATTTCAAAAGCTATCATGTCAACAGCAATTTTAAGGTCTAGTTCCACTTGTTTATGGAGTTCAGTCACAGTTTGCTCATTCATCAAAGTTTAGATCTCAACTCATCTTTGAGGTCTCAATTTCCCTTAAATGGTTTGTTCAAGGGAACTTCCAGCAAGATGACAGACTTGATACCAAGGGCATTTTCAATAAAGACAAAGGAGACCCAATGTATGTGGATGGTAATCCTGAAACCCTGAGAAAGGATGATAAACTACACTGAATGACTAGAATAAGCTGAAAAAATGCAATGAGAGAGGAAACACATGGAGTGGGAGAAGAGTCACCAGCCTCAAGGCAATGTAGTCATTTTTATCTTTTACTATCAGCTTTCAACTGGGCCAGAAACTTGAAACCAGTTCTGCTTACAGAACACACACAATAATTACTAGTAATCAGAAAAGTGTTTTCCTCTCCATGTGCCCCACACCTTTCTGGTGACCAGTTCCCTTTCTGACTCAATCAGCAGCTGGTCAAACCCCAATGCACAGTCACAGGTTTCTTCAAGATCTGACGGACACCCTCATTGATCAGGTGCCAAGTACATGCAACTGCTGAGACTGAAGGCCCTCTGCCTGTTCAGGTCAGCACACTGACTGACACTGCCAGATGTGTGGCCCGCACCCTGAGTCTACAGGAACTCCTTCCAGAACCAGCTGCCTTATCTGCAGCTGTATTCTCCGGCTGAATGAGCTCTTCCCAGGAACATACATCCTGATTCCAGCTATCCTCAAAACTACCAAGAACTTCTTTTGATTTGAATCCCCTCACTCTGGATAACATTTAAGCCAAAACGAACTGCATTTACTCCAGGATGATTCACACTCCATCCTCACCCCATCCATCCCGTCGGCTCCTGTGGATGGCAGCGGGTGAGGAGCCACGTCAGATACCCTGCCTCCCTACAGTTTTCTACTTCCTGGTGCTGTTCCTACTCAATTTTCCTCCTTTGTTTGTTTCGTTTTTTTACCATCTCCTTGTTTTCTTTTATTATGGTTCTTCCTTCTTCTTTCATTTATTCTATTTGTCTTTTAAATTTTCTTTCCATTTATTCTATTATTTTTATTTTATTTTTATTTTATTATTATTGTAATAATATATTTTGTAAAATAAACTAGTCTACAGGAGTCTGAAAAAACTTCCCAAAGTCCAACTTCTGCAAAATAATCATCTGTTACCTTTTCCCCCATTCCTCCCCTGAGTATATTCTCTCATGTTCCTAAGTTCTGCAGATCGCTGTGGTGTCCTGCAGAACTCACCAAAATTCAAAGAAATGTCTCACGCAGTGGGGGGCGTAATCAGTGCAAAGTTTGAAGGTCAAGCACAGATAAATTCTGTCTTCTCATTTTGAGTTGTGCTCCATCGCCAAGCAACTATGCCAAAGACTCTAGGCATATATGTTCCCTCTAATCAAGTCACCCTGGGCAACTCTCTTTATAGAAGGCAGTTCTTCCTCAGTCATATTTTGACCGCCTTCCAGCACTAGCGTCCGGTCCTCTGACACCATCGCTGACAATGTTCTGCTTCCTTTCATGAGGCCTTCAGTATCTCAAAATGTTTTGATGCAAGACTTAATGTTTATCAGCAGCTTCTGCCTCTGAAGGAGATGACTGATTCCTCCATGGTCTGTTCTTAGTCTGGAAATGCCACTGTGTCCTGTTCATTCTGGGTGGCCCTGCTGGCATTTGAAATACCATTGACATCACGTCCAGCATCACAGCCAACCAAGGCAGGGTCCAACTGTGAAAGAGACTATCAAATTGAAGGCCAGTTGAAGGTGAAGATTTTTTTTCAAGTCTCCATACCATTCCCAAACAAAGCCTTGAGTATACCTCAGCTATATTTATAGACCACCTCAGGAAAGATTTGTTGCATTGAACGCTAATGACCGAATATGTGAAGAGCTGTCATATGACCTAAAGTAGAAATCATGTATGAAGAAAGTAAAGGGCATTTCAAAAACCAAGACATAAAGAGAAGACCAGAGTAGATCTCAGAAGAGACTCTGATCCTTCCTCCTTTGCCTTTTGACTCTCTACATTTATTTATTTTTCCCCAAAACTATTTCATTAAGAGCTAATCCATATATCATACCATTCCATAGACTTACATTCCATTCAAATGTACCTAGCAGTATTGTACAATCACTAGCAGAATCATTTTCAAAATATTTTCTAACTCCTTGAATTCCTTGATATTAGCTCACTTCACCACCCCTCCCCTGATCCCATCCCCAGACATCCCCTATGATACCCACCCCCCCGGACCTTTATTCTAGATGCTGTTTCTATAGGTTCACCTGTCCCGTGTTTCATATACCCTAAACCAAAAAAATCAGAAAGCAAAAATTCAAGAGGGTTAACAACAGTGACAAATTGCAATATAAATAAACCCCACTATGACAAAAAGAAAACCAAAAACTATGACAAAACAAAAATCATACACACAGATGATATTAAAAAAACATGTCAAATTCCAAGTGTAAAAAGAAGGGGAAATAAAGTGACAAGTTTTTAGCCATTTGAGTCAGCCTCATCATTTAATTTATTATGGTCATCTCTCCAATACGCTTTGATAACCAGGTTATTCCCATCCCTCACTTATAGTTAGAAGAAAAACACCAGGGGCTTATT
This sequence comes from Nesogale talazaci, assembly GCA_004026705.1. NCBI lineage: Eukaryota > Metazoa > Chordata > Mammalia > Afrosoricida > Tenrecidae > Nesogale > Nesogale talazaci. The sequence continues at coordinate 50,407 of PVJH01010657.1, read as the reverse complement.
TCTTGTGTAGTTCCTGTCAATGTGTTTTTGGCTTCCACTGTGATCCATAGTCCACCAGAATTCCCAATTTAAGCTCTGATGCTATTCTATCCTTCAGCTTTTAATTATATAATCTGCCCTCCTTGGATAATGAATGTTGGTATGCTTCTTCCATATGAACTTCCTTGACATCTTACTTAGATGACTGCTTGTTTAGAAACAAGCCTTTTAAGACCCCAAGATGTTATGTTGTCTGATAACTGGTCACCATCTAATTTCTTCACCACACTTTGCTATAGCACCTATATCTATCTTCAGTGTTTCTGAAATAGAAAACACAAGGGGAAAGTGAGATATCATGGAACATTGGGGGATTGCAGCAATGACATAAAGCAAAATGCATGAATTGTTGAATGGAATAGCAATCTTCTTTCTAAACCTACATCCATTGCTCAGTATAAAGTCAAAGAAAAAAATTAATGCTACTTCCTACTAAACCTGTGGTTTCATGTGAACAGAATTCCTATAAGCTTCTTGCAGAGCTTCAATGATTTGGGAAATGTCCATTCTAGTTTGTTAAAATTTTGATAATTATCCTAGAGCTCAATTTCACCCCCCATGGCACAAAAATGTAATTTTTCCTTGAAAGCACCTTAACAAGACCAAGACAAGTTTATTACTGTAGAACTTGTTCATTGATTGCAGAGGTATGATTAAGCTCATTTTTACAGAATAAACCATCCATGGAAGAATTGCAACCCTAGAAGGAATACTTTTGATTTACCATCATACACATGAAGGTTTAATATGAATATAATGGACTGATGTTTTTATATTCACAAATTCTCATAATATTTTTGTTCTTTCCTTTTGCCCTTCTGAATATACTACACTAAGAATTTATCTTTTGGTTATATCAGAAGAGAATTCATCAATAAAACTTTATATATCAAAATAAAACAAACAAGAATATACCATTATAAAATTGTCTAGGAGTGCCATATTAAAGTACTAAAAAAATAGAATGACTTATAAAAACAAAAATGCATTCTCACAATTTTGGAGGCTAGTAGTCCAATTTCAGGTGTTTCTCTGGGTCATATTCTTCTCTCTGAATGTCCTAAGGGAAGTCTTTTCTTATAATCCAAGAATCAATAGGCATGTGTGGGGGGGGGAGGGGTTTGTCAGAAAATGCATCTTTGAAGGAATGATTTATCATTCTTCCAGTTAGTTTTTGATTTTGCCTCATTTAGTATCAGAACAAGCAAATTCATCTGCCTTAAAAAATACTTAGTATATTTAATAGCTTACAACAGGTTGTAATAATATGATATGTGAGTAATCTAGTGTAAGTTAGGTTAGAACTAAAAATAGCATCGTAACGAAAGTTTAAAATATCACCATAAAATATAGTTAGTTAAATTATCTCAACTGATAAGCTAGATGAAAGCCTTGCTATTTGCATTGTGGTGCATCTATTACATTCTGAAGAGTTCATAAAGAAACTTTTTTTATAGGTAATAACATTTATTTTTCAACTTATTAAAATCAGATAATTTCATTGATCTAGAGCTAATTTGGGATGTTTTATGCTCTAATTTGTTTCTTTATTTTTAGAAATCAGTTTCATTGAAGCATAATCCATGTACCACCCCATTCATTCACTTGATGCTTGACGTGTGTTTTTTCTAGGACTCTCACACCACTCATCTGTCAGTTTGTACAATCTGGTGTCACGTGGCTGTGGTGCTTGAAGCTGTGATTAGTATTGCAAATTCAAGTATAATCGCTCATGGCAAGCAGTGTTCTGCAGAGTTTTCATGGTAAGATAGATTATGAAGAAAGATTTGTTGCTCTATGAAAATTAACCAATGCAACCCTTTGAATTACAGCAGAATATTGACCAAAAATTGAAAACTGGCTGGGAAAACAGTTCTAGGAGGAAATCCCCCTTTGTAGAACAAAATAAAAGCACACAGTAGGCACTGTAGTAGATTTGAGCATAATAAAGAATGCTGCAGGACTGGACAGCATGCATTCTTTTATACATGGAGTCACTTTGATTCATAACTGATTAATTTACCTAAAAACAAGTATAATCCTTGAAATGAGAACCCATCCTGTTTATTTCATTTAGCATATATAATACTTTCAATGGTAATTCATTTTCCTTGTTAAATTTTTTTTTTATCCTAAGAGCTTGAAGTATCTCCATGTTTTGACTATGGTGAATGATCTTTCTTTGAGTTAAAAGTTATATGTGGCATGAGACGATTCTTCAGCCACCCATATTGTAAAGGTAGTTCTTTCTCCATTCAGTATCTTCACACGTTTGCTAAAGGTTAGCTGATTATAGATCATGGGATTATTTCTGAACTCTCTCTTTATTATCTGTCTTATACCAAAAGCACTGCCTTAATTACCATTGTATTAACTTTTGAAAACAATAATGAGTCTTCCTCATTTCTTTAAATTTTTCAAGTTTATTTTAGAAATCTTGAGTTTCTGGCAATGCAACATGACTTTTGGAATAAGCTGCTGATTTCTGCTAAGAAATCAGATAGCATTCTGATTGGGGTTAACTCACAACTTTCATTTAGAAATTATTGCCAATATGACAATGTTAAATCTTATATCCATGAATATAAAGTGGCTTTCTGTTTATTTAAACCTCTTTAATTTTATGAGATAATACTTTATAATTTTGAAAGTAAAGCTGCTTATGTATTTATTAAACTTATTCCAAAATATTTTACTTTTCTGATGATATCTTGGATGGAATTATGCAATAATTTCCTTTCAGATTGGTTATTGGAAATGTGTAGAAATGAAATTGATTTTTGTGCCTTGTTCTTATATTCTGAAACTTTTCTAACCTCATTTATTATGTATAAAATTTTAAGTGAATTCCTTAGGGTAGTTTAGATAGCAGCAATTTATAATCAGGTAGTCAATTTTATTTTCAATTTCTAGTGTTTCTTATCAAGTGGGTTGTATCTATAATTTTAACAATATGCTTATTTAGGGGTCTCTGTATAAGATTATTGGAACATAATCATAAATTGTAATCATATATGGAAACAAAAATGCCATATTCTTGTGCTGTGACCAGTTCTGATCATATGATCTCCTTTCATATGATTTTTTCTTGGTCTAGCTCATATGCTTCAGAGAATATAAAATTAGATAATAAGCAGTCTTCTCCACAGGCTTTTCAACTAAGTATTAAAATTCTACTTTACATCGTCGGGAAAAAGTGAAATAAATGAATTAAAGATCAAAAGAAATGCTATTACACATCCATGAGTGTGCTGGAAAATCTCTTTGCATGAAACATTTTCAATAACCCATCTACCCTGAAAGTTTTGATGACCTCAAGTTCCATATAAGACATCTGTTCCAAGCATGTTAGAGTCAATTGACCATGAGATTGGTGGTTTCAAAAAAGTTCTTTTTCCTGAGTCAAGGCTTACTTAGGCAAATCAATTCACCATTTTTATTCAGTACAGATATTCTTTGCTTCTTTCCTCATTTTTAAATATTCAAGAATTAAAAAAATAATTTTAGCTCAAGGATATGATGCTAGCACACTGTATCCTCGTTATTGCTTTTTGGCCTTGCGAGTTATCTGTTCACCCCTTTCTGATGATCTCTTTCATGTCTTTCTGATGATCTCTTTCATGTTTTCTTAATTTTTGGCAAATAGCCACACATTTAAAGTAATTTTGATGGATTTCCCAACAAACCTTAAGACATCACAATTTTGTTTTAATTTCAAATGGTGTAAGGGCACATGTCATATTCTCATTTTAATAGGCATATTTAAATGTGAATCATTTAAATGTATGGACCAGATATAATTTTTTTATGGCATATAGCTAATGTGATATGATGCTAAGAAAAGAAGGGAAAGAGTAGTATGCAAATCAATCTGTGTTTGCTCTCACTGTCTTGAGGACTTCTCTGCTATGTCTGCATTTACTTGATTTCTCTTATTTGGTTTGGCTAATAAGAATATGAAAGTGAGCTGAGCCTCGGTGACTTAGTGGTTGAGTGCGGGACTGCGGCCCATTGGCTTGGCGGTTCAAACCCAGCAGCAGCAAGGTTGGGCCTCCCACTTCAAGCAGAGAGCAGAGATGCACCCCCTCTCCAAAAAATATATTGCTGGTACTTTGGCTGAGCCCCGGTGTTGTAGTGGTTGTGTGCGGGACTGCAGCCCACTGGGATAAAGATTCAATTCCAGTAGCAGCTCCATAGGAGCAAAGGCTAGGCCTCCTTCTCCCACCACTAGAGGGCCCTGATGCCCAAAAAACAACAACAACAAAAAAAAAAACTAAAAAGAATGTGAAAGTGAACGAATAAGAAAATGAAGGTAAATGCAGAACGTTGTGAATTCCTCCCTGCCTGAATCACGTTTTGAACAAAATATCAACTAACTCAGATATCAAAGCTGAACTCTCTCCCTGCCACCGAGCCAGTTCAGACTCCTCGCAGCCCTGGAGACAGAGTAGCACTACGTCTATCGGCTTCGGAGGCTGTCAAGCTTAAGAGCAATAGAAAGCCTCATCTTTCTCCAGCATAGCTGCTGGTCGTTTGCAATTGCTAACCTTGGGTCAGCAGCCCAGCTCATAATGCACACAATCGAGGTTACTGCCATGCAGTAAATTAATTAATTTAATTAATGCAGTAAAATAATTAATTAACAGGGCCTTTCTAGTTGTAGTTCTAGTTCTAGTTGTTGTCTTTGTTATTCCCAGAAAACAACCTTCATTTTCCAGATGTGACTGTATGAGAAGATGAGGCTAGATAATCATTTGAATGTGTGATTCAACTGCAAGTAAATTTTAGCAGGAGAATTGGGTTTGCCATCCTATGTTGTTGTTAGATGTCCTTGAATCATGTGTGACTCATAGAGATTCCAGGCACAGAATACTAAATACTGCCAGGATCTGTGTGAACCTCACAGCTATTCCTCAGCATGCGGCCATTGTTGCAGACACGGTGTCAATCCCTCTTGTCCAGGGCCTTCTCTCTGTATGCTACCCCTCTGCTTGACAAACCTTAATGACCTACTTACTGCAGGGACTAGTCTCTCCTGACATGTCCTAAATATGTTAGATAGTGGCTTCCCTTCCTTGCCTCTAAGGAACATCCTGGCCTTACATCTTAAAACACAGATTGATTTGTTCTTTAAGCTATCATAGTACTTTCAATATTATTTTCCAACATCACAATTTAAATGCAATGATTCTTCTTTGTTCTTCCTTATTCAATATCCACCATGCTTGTGAGGCAATGGAGAATGTCAAGGGTAAGGCATACCTTGGTCCTCAAAGTAACATCATTGCTCTTCTATATGCCACAGAAATCTTGTGCAGCAAATTTTCTTAACTAACTTTAATTCAACACTTGGCCCATTGGGTATAAAATATACATTTATTGCATTATATTTAGAAAGAAAAGTTACTTAATCTAGTGTAGTTATGAAATGTTAAGTTGATTTCAGTTATTATGCATTTGGGTTTATGAATTCCCTCTTACCTGATGGAGCTTCTGAAAGGGAACACAGGTGGCAAGATAGAATGAAGACAGCAGAAAAGTGAACAATATAGGCTAGAAATATTCTTCACCTCTTATCTTTTCCCAAGGGTTTTGTATGTGAATGTTATAGTGTAATCTTTTGAAATTCAATACAGTCAATATTTAAAAATAGTAATTATGTTTTTGGTGACATAAATGATGCCATTTTTATTTTTAAGAATAATAATTTATGGATATAGTGATTATTATTAATTATTAGTTCTAATTAAAATCCAAATAATATCTCTGATGAAAGATATAGATAGATACCTTTGATAGATACATAAAGGCATTCAGAGTTTTATATGGTAGGTGTGTGCAATACACATACACACATATACACGCACAGTCATAAATCTTTCAGTGTTCTTCCTACTTCCATGAGGGCAGTGATGGCACACACACACAAAATTTTTCAGTGTTGTCTAGATCTGTCAGTATTTCCAAAGATCAATAAAGATCACTACACACTAAATTTTAGTAAAGGTTCATAGTGGTAGAATATTCCTCAAGTTTTGTTTTAGATTTATTATCTCATTTTCAAGATAATTAGAATTATGCCACCTATTTAATTTATATGTATTCTGAAATTCACCTATTTTCTACTTTATGAACATATATGCTTGTCAGCATTGAAATGAACTACCTTTACGTATTTAGGAAAAGACATTATTTTGAAAAAACATTATATCTAAACATACAATTCAATAGTATTTTTGAGACCTTCATTTGCTGATGGGATAGATTCAAAATGACCAGAAAGTAGAGAATACCAGAAAGATATCGATGTCATGGCAGCCACCTAATCTGGTGTCAATTGGAGGACTAATAGTTTAGGAGAGGAGTCTATCTGAAGATAGCCAATGAGACCTCTTCTCCTGAGAAGTCTGGGAAATGTGGTAATTGGAGGCAGAGGCATTATCTCTCTTGGTTTACTTCCTTGGTATGGCAGTCATGTGCTTATGTTAATTTTATGATTGAAATGTAGGGGTGGAGTCTGGCCTGTTAATCTGGAGATAGCCATTGAGTAGCCGATGAGGCGTCTGTGTGGGCATGGCTTTCACCTGAGACTCCTGAGAAATCTCGGGATCTTTCCCTCGTGAAGATGAGAAGCTATCTTCCCCAGTTGTTGGGAGTTAGTTTCAGAGATGATTAATCACAGGCAACACAGAATGGTGCCGTCTGGGAGGCTGGAGTTGCCGGTGGAGAGACCCCACGGCTTTGCCTTGATGGAGCCGGACCTCTGAGGCTGGGGAAGCCACGTGGAGGCCTTTTCCAGTGATGAGTTGCTTCTGCCACCACGGGATGCTGTTGATGGACCCTGAGTCCTGGAAGCGAGGAGCCATCGGGAGACCCCTGTCAGTGCCAGGACTCTGTAGCCACTGACCTGTGACTTCATGAGTCAGAAGGAGACTTTATGGACTGATCTCGGGCATATGGGTTAATATTGGACTTGTGACTTTGAGCTGGACTGGGCTGGGATGTTTTCTCAATACCCTGTTCCCCTTGAATATAAACCCATTCCTTATATCTGTATGCGTGGCTTTGAAATTTGTTCCTCTAGCCTACCCGGACTAACACACTTGGAGACTTTCTACAGACAGCACTCACTGCCTGAGAGACTTGACTGACAAGACTGCTTCCTGAGGAGAAGCCACATGGATCTACCATGATGCTGGCAGAAATCTGAACCTAGAGAAGCCATGTGGAGACCCCTGCTAGTGCTGAGATCGTCATAACTGCAATGGATCCAAAGACTTTCTACCTACTGGCCTGTGCTCATCCTGCATTCGACATTATTGCATGTGTTTCATAAGTCTGAAGAGGAGTTCAGAGAGTAGTGTCAGACATGTGGGCTAATATCAGACTTATGACCTTGATTTGGACGGGACTGGGATGCTTTCTCAATGTTCAATTCCTCTTGTATACATACCTCTCCCTTCTACACATTTGCATGCTTATAAATGTGTTTCTGTAGTCTACCCAGACTACCATAGATGTCTACTTGTGTTATAACGATTATCGAATGGCAATTTACCCTGTGGATAATAATAAAGTTTGGGTAGCCTCAAGAAGAACAGGTATTCCAGAGGACTCCACTGTAGTCATGAGAAACCTGGATATGGATCAAGAGGCAGTTGGGTAGACACAAAGGGAATGTTGCATGCTTTAAAATGAAGAAAGGTGTAAATCAAGTGTCAATTCTATCGTTTCCCTGTACTTATTTTATCTTAGCATTGAATCAGAGAAGAGGGACTGTATGAGGGAAAATACATCATTAGGATTGGAGGAAGGCTTATTGACAACCTGCAGTATGCAGATGACCCAAACTCGCATGCGGCAAGTAAGGAGGTCTTGAAACACTAATGAAGATCAAGGACTACATCCTTCAGTAGGAATTACAACTCAGTCGAAAGAGAGCAACAGTCTCCGTTGCAGCATTTTCAAATGACAGCTCTTTCTTCGTCCTAGTTTGAGTGCCTTCCAAGCTGAGGGACACATTTCCAGGAACAATATCTAAAGATGTTCTGTTCTTGAGCTTTTCAGTATCTCATATCTCTTCACCACTATTCATACAGTTTTCAGTAATTACTTCCTCAGAAGCAGACAGCCTACTCTTTTTGTTTGTTTTTTCAGCATATTCTTTATGTTCCTTATTTGGCGTCTGTTCTTAGTCTGGAAGCTCTGCTAAAAGTTGTCCAGATTGGGCGTTCCTGGTATTTGAAACATGAAGGACATAGATTCCAGCATCACATTTGCGTACGAGTATCGCAAAATATGACAAACTAACAGGCAAATGTACACATAATGTAAGACAACTTATGTGTGCACAAAATGTACATGTAATGTGGAAGAGAGAGGCAAAGCAATGACAACTTGAAATAATGGGCAGTATATTTTAGACAAAGAATGAAAATGAGAACAATGGTGGTGTTGAATTATAGCGTTGAGAGAGAACATGAATATACTGTTCACTGTCTGAAGCATGAAAGAACAAACACATCTGTTTTGAAAGAAATATGGCCAGAATGATCCTTTACAGTGAGAATGCTGTATGTATTTTGGACATGTTATCTGAAAGACCCAACTCGGTCAAATTTGCAGTGAAAATGAAAGACTAATATAGTGATTGCAAGAAAGGAACGATCGCGTGATAGAGGCTTGAGCTGGTTACCAGTACTTGCCGCTAATTGTGATGGGCAGGAAAGCACCTATGAGGACTAATGGATTTGAGAAGTCCCAAAGGAATACAGAGAGTGTAAGATGGATGAGGAAATATATTGAAACAGATGATGGCTGAAAACATTGATAATAGCATAAGCACGAGATTATTAAACTATTCTGTAAACCCACGATATCTAAGCTGAAGACAAGAATGAACCACACCACACAACAACATGAAAAACACCATTCTGATGGGACGAGTCCTTAAGCAGATACAGAATAAAGGAGCTATTACCTCTGAGGAAGTATGATTCATAGTTGCATCTCAACAGCAACAGTAGACGCCAGGACACCATTTCTAGGACTATTTCTTTTCCAAGAAATAATTATTAAGCATGTAAATTCTTTTATAATTTAGGTGTGCTCTAAAAAGTTTTGATAAACAGAACAAAAATTAATATTTATCCATAAAACTACTGAATAAAGTCCTCAAGATGCACTTTTTTGAAGTGCATCAAAAATAAAGATCCTCAAAGTAAACAATACAAATCTATAAAAGAAATGTCAGCACAGTCTGTCATCCATGTGATTCCAACTCATACCAACCCTACAGGGCAAAAGCAAAGAAAAAGTTAAATCTAAGTGAAGTTAATAAGGTTTCTAAGCAAACCGTGGCTGAGCCCCGGTGGTGTAAGTGGTGGAGTGCGGGACTGCAGCCTGAGGGCTTGGTGGTTCACATCCAGTGGCGGCTCTCAGGAGCAGCACTGGGTAGCGCCCACGACCACCAGAGGCAGTGATGCCACCCCCACCCCACCCCCACAAAAAAAATCTAAGCAAAATCTTGAGTGTATAACTGTTTCTTTCTTCTTTTTTTTTTTTGCTCGGTTTCTTTTATAGAATAAAGAACAATTTAAAAGATGCAGTTCAAGGACAGGGCTTTGTACTAATTTCTGCAGTACACTGGACATTTTTTTTTAAAAAGTATATCTAGTTTTATGAAGACAAAATCTGATAGGGTATTATGAAGTTTACATTTCAACCAAGTTTGCACAGAAACCTAACATGTGACAAAAATGTTTACAATGCAGCTCTAGATGCAGTTTATTTTATTTATGTTTTAGATGTAGTTTAAATGGTGTCCAAAACTGATGAATCTCAGTTACTCCTAGGATTGGCTGTTTATTTATTTATGTATGTATTTATTTGTTGTTTTTTAAATTGAAAATGCACCTCTCCCCAAGGGTGAAAGTTTACTTTTGAGACAGGGCTTTTGAAATTGTTCAATCTAGAAATTGAGTGAGACACATTTCTTGTCAGCAATTGAGCTCTGACAGCACCGGTGTCACAGTTCAAGGTTCAGAAGCAGAGTGGCTTCAAGAGTTTTCTACCAGAAACACATGGAGCAACTCTTTTCTGAGACTCTCAGCTCCTGAACCACCACTTCCAACAACTTTCCCACAGAACTTGCAGCCAGAAGCTTAGATGAACAAGTCATTTTTTATAACTTAAAGAAATGGAAAGGGACTTCTTTTCAATTTTAAGAATTAGCACCTCTAAGGAAGAACAATCTGCTTATGTATACGGTCCAATAAAAAACAAAAAACATGCCTCCCCCCATCAATTTCCATTCAAAATTGCGGGTTTGGCCATCTCCTGGTCAACAACTCATAGGGGGTGGTGTTAAGCTCAGGCAGGGAACATCTTGGTTTGTAGATCACAGTGCTTTTCACCATTTTGTTCTCATTTATGCTGTCAATGGCTTCCTTTTCTTTTTAACTTTTAGAGGTAACATATTCTGGATATTGAATCTAATCAAGAGTTGTTTGTTCTTTCCATCTTTCACTACTTCCCCTATCAGGCCCCTAATTTTAAGAAAAGTGATTCCCCACCATCTAACCCCCAAAAAGACAATAGTAGTAGCCAAAAATTGCACACATGCTGTGCTGTAAACACATAGAGTTAATACTATGAGGAAGAAGGTTATGGGTTGTGGTGATGCTCTTTGAAGACCTGCAGTATCTCTGCTCTCCCACACCCACCCTTCAAGGTTTGTCCTCCATAGAAGATCCTTTGCATTTCTCAGCAAATGCCTTGAAACAACTATCTGCTTCCCCTGCACCAGGAAGGTTGTACAATCTCTACAGCACAGGGCAGCTTTAAAGCACTCGGGCTGCTTGCTGCAGGACAGAATCCAGACTGATTCTTCAAACGATATCTTTTCAAGTCACCTCTATGGTGTCCAGAAGAGTAGAACTCCCTCCCGTCCCTCTTTAAACCTACAGTCACCTGTGCTAGCTATTGTCACCATTTTTTGTCATCATCATTCAAGGGGTGGGAATGACATGACAACCTGTGGGTACTTAGCATTGGCTTCCTTGGCAGGGATTATTTCTGCCCCATCAGAATTGTCCCACTCCATCAAGAAAATGCAGAGCTCTCTACTGGAGTCTGTCACTCCAGTAATCGGTTCTGGCTCCAAACTTTCTGCAAGGTCTCTTGGCATTTCTGACTGTCTTCTCTCTTCTTTACTTTACTGTCTGGTCCCTTGTCTTCTGAATCAGTCAGTTTTGCACTGGTCTCTCTCGGATTTATCTGCCTCCTGAGCCGTTTTCTTTGACAGCAGAAACTCGGCCATGAGGTCCGAACAATCCAGATTCTCTTTGGGCTCCCACGGGGTGTCCTCATCTGAGAAACTCTTCCATTTTAGGAGATAATCCACTTTGCCCTTTCCTGCTAAGCGGGTGAGAAGTTGTTTCCATCAGGTACTCTTCCTCCTCTTCTATTGCCTCCTCCAGCTCTGCAGTATAAAAAGCACTGCTGCTTAGAGTGTAGGCCAAGAGTGTGGGGGGATCAGACATGCTTCCATGCCAGGCCAGCCAACTTGTGTATGTGTGTGGAGTGGGGTAGGGGGGTCGTGCCCACAAAAGCAACAAGCTCTGTAGCCTCCATCAAGTCCCACCCTGCAGCTGCTTACTGCAGGGCCCCAGCCAGCCGTCCTCCTCTCTGCCAAAACGCCCTGTAGTCTTTGTAACTCCCACAAGAAAGAATATTGTCTGTTAGTTCTGTGTGCGCATGGCAATGCACTATCAAACCTGATAAAAAAGTAGAATATCATGGAACAGTGGGTTGGTGTCAGAACAGCATACAAAAAGTTTGCAGATGGCTGAGCCCTGGTGGTGCAATGGTTGTGTGAAGGACCGCAATCCACAGGGTTGATGGTTCAACTCCAGCAGCAGCTCTCCAGGATCAAAGCTGGGCTTCCTACTGCCACTAGGGCAGTAATGGCACCAAAAAAAAATTTTGTGGATAATCAGTAAAAGAACACATTTATGCCTATGTGAAACTTGTAAACAGTTCAAGAACTATTTGAACTAACTGGCTTAATGGAGCTTTGGAGGTAGAGTAGGTTGAGGGGGAACATAAAGAATTAATAACAATGAGTAGACTAAGTGATAAAAATGTCCCAGAAATAACTGTGATAATTACTGCACAACCCTTCTTGATACAATTGAACTATTGGATTGTATGATATGTCAATTACGTGACAATTAACTGCTACAAAATAAAATTCAAAGTTTGATAAAAAGAAGAAGAAAAAAGTTTGCGGAGTGAGACGCATCCGACCTCTGCCTGACCAGAGCCTCGGGTCAGGGGCGGGCGATTCTCCTTCTTTCTCCGTGTGAAATGACGGGGCTAGCCCAGAAGGGAAAGTTTTGTTCAGGTGTCAAGTGTGCACAAATTTTTATGCAGACCTAGCTGATTCTAAAAACATTTCTTTAAAGATTAAGAGTGGGGCTGAGCCCCAGTAGCGTAAGTGGTTGAGTGCGGGACTGCGACCCGCGGGCTTGACGGTTCAAATCCAGCGGCGGCTCTCAGGAGCAGCACTGGGCAGCTCCCATGACCACCAGAGGCAGTGATGCCAAGACAAACAAACAAACAAAAAGATTAAGAGTGATAACAAAAATTCACAGTGGATAATAAAAGCCCACAATATCCAAGAAACACATTAGAAGAACAAATGGGGTGACAAGATTAAGAAAACAAAAGATATCACTAATATATTGAGAAATTACGTTGCATGTTACTGACATCATGGTGGAAAATTAAGTAGAGAGCATTCAAGAGAAAAACAGAAAAACACAAACATTCAGAAAAGCTTGGTATTTCACAAGAGTATTATTAGAGAACACTGGAAAAAAGATAATTACTTAAATTATGATGGGGAACACAATCATTAATGAAAGCATAAAACTAAAAACCTGTCACCATATTTTATAAAATGCAATAAATAGGTTCGCATTATAAAGTGACCAAATGTCCCATTTTTTACCAATTGAACAATGTCCCACGGTGTTTTAAAATAAAGATAAGTATATTACAATATTATTTTTGTGTTCTATGAAAATTTTTGTTGAACCATATAGACCAATTTTTTTTGAGCCACTTTTTAAAAAAATTTTATTGGGGGCTCTTACAGCTACTACAACATTCAGTACATCATTTGTATCAAGCACATTTGCACACATGTTTCCACATACATTTCCCAACATTTTCCACTTGAGCCCTTGATACAAGCTCCTCTTTAAAAAACAAACCAAAAAAACCCTCCCCTTTCTCCTCCCCCCCCTTTTTTTTAATTAATCATTTTATTGGGGGGCCCCTACAACTCCCATCACAATCCCTAACAACATCAGTTGCATTCAGGCCACTTTTACACACCCATTGCCATCATCACTCTCAAAACATTCTCCCTCCCTCCAGGCCCCCATTATCAGCTCCCTATATTATCCTTCCTCCCCTCCTTCCCCTTGAACCCTTAGTAATTTACAAATTATTTTTTCATATTGTACACTGTCCAGTGTGTCCCAACACTCACTTTCCTGTTGTCCGTGCTCTAGAGTGGAGGCTAAGTGTAGATCCCTGAAGTTGGTTCTCCCTTTCTATTCCTCCATCCCTCCACCCTCCTGGTATTACCACTCCTATTACTAGTCTTGATGGATCATCTATCCTAAGTTTCCCATGTTTCCAACTTCACTGTACATCTCCTGGTCCAGCTGGATTTATGTGGTAGAATTAGGGTCATGATAGTGGGTAGGAGGCAGCATGGGAACTAGAGGAAGGTTGCATATTTCATAGCTCCTACCCTGTATCTTAACTGACTCATCTCCTCCTTGTAACCCCTCTGTAAAAGGATGTCACCTCACCTATTGATGGGCTTTGGGTCCCCAATCTGTACTCTTCCTCATTAATAATAATATAATTTTAGCTTATTGATGCTTGACACCGGATCCCTTCACCACCTCATGATCAAACAGGCTGATGTGCTTCTTCCGTGTGGGCTTTATTGCTTCTAAGCTGAATGGCCACTTGTTTACTCAAGCCTTTAAGTCCCCAGACGCTATATCTTTTGGTAGCTGGGCACCATCAGCTTTCTTCACCACATTTGCTTATGCACATATTTGTCCTCAGGGATCATATGAGGAAAGTAAGCATGCAAAGTTGTGCTTTTGAGTTCTTGAAGCCTGATATCTCATCCCTTTGACACCTCATGATTCCACATGCTAGTGTGCTTCTTTCATGTGGGCTTTGTTGCTTCTGAGCTAGATGGCTGCTTGTTTACTTTCAAGCCTTTAAGTCCCCAGACGCTCCATCTTTTGATAGCCGGGCACCATCAGCTTCTTCACCACCTTTGCTTATGCACACATTTGTCTTCAGTGATCATGTCGGAAAGGTGAGCATCTTGGAATGCCAATTTAATAGAACAATGTGTTCTTGAACCGAGAAGATACTAGAGTGGATAGACCAAGTTTTTAATCAAGAACTCCCACCCCCACCCCCTGGTCAATGGTGTCCCACTTAAAATCTGGTCACTAGATATGCAATAATAATTTTCTCTTTGGCCTTGATAATATGAAGCATATTTTAGCAAGATAAATAAAGAATAGCAACACAGGAGACTAACCTTTATTAAAAATTGTAATCCTTTTGTTGAAACAATTTTATTGGCACTTAAACCATATACTACACAATTCAGTAGTTGAATTATATCAAGAAGTGTGTACAATCATAAACCTTTGATTTCATTTTCACATGAGACTTTTGAAATTCCCTTATAGAAACAGTTTAGACATTTTGACAGTATCTAGTTAATACTATCAATTAATGCAAAGCTTCTATTTGGATTAAAAGTAATTTCCTAAGTGTCACCTCCTTAAAAGACACAGCCATTAAAAAAAAAAAAAAGCAAAACCCAGTGAGGACCTTCTTTGATTAAAGAACTAACTATGGTGATTGACCCTGCCAAATATAAAAGAGGCAAAGAAAGGTAACAAACATCCAATATCTCTGATTTGATATTGTATTATAGATAAAATATCAGTAGTATATTAATTGTCTTTCCAGGCCAATGTAAAATATTGTAGTCTGCTGGTACATTGCATATGGATGTTAAAGCTAGTTTATGGATGAGATTGAGGAAATATTTCTCTCCTCGTAAGCCAGAGTGATAGCCGTGAATGTAAAGTGAGATCTTTAGATTGCATAACCACACACTTCCAAAATACTTCCTGACATGAAATTTAACTTGAGGTTACATTTTATGCTCCAGTTCATGAACTTGACACTCTTCTATCACTATGGGAAAGTTGTTCTATGCATGGTATTGAATTTTATAAGTTAATTAAAGATACTACAAGATGGCAGTTACTTGCAAAATGTTCAAATCAAGATTCAGTAATCACCAGGACAAAGTTTTTCTGAAGAAGGAGAAAAAACAGATATGTAATTGATTTGCATCTTAGAGATTAGTATAATAATTTGTGGTTTATGAAAAATTGCAAAATTATAGTTTATGATTTGCTGCAAGTACAGCCTTTCTGTGATTACATGATTGATCAGGAAGTTACAGAAAGAGCAGAGATATTGATACTAATAGTAATTAAGACTAAATCCAATGCCAAAAATTGAATTTCTATTTTAAAGAGAAAAGACCCACTTATGAATCATGAAATGTACAACACTACACTAGACAATGAACTCTACTGGTGAAACTTTGGCCACACTTGACTTCTGACAGACTCGTGGTGGTTCTATCACACCAGGCAATCCGTGGGAGAAAGATGGAGCAGTTTATTCTCACAGAGATTTAAAGCCTTCCAAATTCTACTGGACACTTTTACTGTAACCCATTGAGTCAACGTGGCTTGGAGTTGATTCAAAGGCAATGGGTCATATCACAACTTAATGAAAATATGGATTCTATTGAACTTCAGTACTCTACAGGATATGTTGTAAATAAAAGCACATTGAAGAAACACATGAATTAGTGAATTATATCAGCATCTTATTATGGAACAATCTATGCAGAAACAAATATCAGGGCCACCAGACTAATTAAAAACATCTTTTTTAGTGCTCTGTAGATGATGGAAGCAGCCCCAGTTGCTCATTGACCTGCGAATTGGGAAGCTAGCAAATCTTCCAGTTACTCCCTGGAGGAAGATGCAGCTGTCGACTCAGGTAAAGAGCTCCAGCCTCAGAAACCCACAGTGAAAGTTCTAGCATGTTCTGTATGGACACCATGTGTCAGAATAGATTCAGTGGGAGCAAGTCTGGTTTTTGGTTTGGTATATTCCCTGATCTATGCACTCTTATGAAGCATAGGGATCTACAACCATTATTTCTGCTTGGGAATAATAAAATATTATAAAAGAATTAGAAAGTTTACAAGGATACAGCACTAAAATGATCCTCATATAAATGCTTTGGAGTGAAAAATGAATGATTAGTTATGAGAATTTCAGAATTCTTCATACATAGATTAAATGAGAAGATAATTTATTAATTTATAAATTGTACATGTTTCTCTAATAGTTTTTGTTTTTCCTTTCTAACACATCACAAAACATATTACTATGAAGCATAAATTAATAAATTTGTCATAATTTTCTCTAAAATAGTATAAGTGTATTATTCACTGGAATATAGCATATACTATAAAATCATTATAGGAAAACAGTGGATGTCAGAAGAGACACTGAAACTTGCTCTTGAACAGAGACTAGTTAAAACAAGTGGATAAGATGATCGAGTAAAAAAGGTGAACAGAGTATTTCAAAGGCAGCTGGAGAAGATAAAGTAAAATATTATAACAGAATCTGCAAAGACCTGATGTTATTGAATAACTATAACACCCACAGGGAAAATATGCATAGCATTTCTCAAGTTGAGTGAACTGAAGAAACAATATCAGCCTGGAGTAGCAATACTGGAGGATTCTATAGACAAATCACCATTCCTCATTCAATGCCTTACCTATGGACTCGCATGTTGTTGTGATGTTGGATATGATACCTCTAATGTATTTCCAAATACCACCAGATTCACCATTAGTGAGGGGTTTCAGCAGAGCTTTCCACTAGAACACATTGATTAGAAGGAAGACACATTACATCTACACTGGAAAAACTTTTCAGAATGGCCCTGAAACATTATCTAATATAGTGCCAGGCCTGTAGACGAACCCCTGAGGTGGAAAGGCCTTCAAAACAGAACTTGGAGAAAGCTGCATCCTCCAAGTAGTGTCAGCCTTAATGACATGAATGGAGCAAATTGTTCTGGACCTTCATTTGTTGATAAGTCATGACTCAAAATCAGATGAAATATGCAAATATTCATTGATAATTGAACATGAAATATATGGACTACAAAACTAGAAAAAAACAGAAAGTGATCAAAAACTGAATTGAATGCATAGTGATTAATATCCTAAGATGAAAGGGCTAGGTTTTGTCATTTAAAATTGGATAATTATATGATTCACTATGTGGAGCTTGACAAATTTTAGAGGAGTGACTTCCTATTGATTCTTGAAAAGAACTTTTCATGTCTACTTTGAAGCACAATACTGTCTGTGATAGAGTAAAATTCATACAACTACAAGCAAGACCAATTAATAAAATTATTATGCAAACCTATACATGAACCATTAAATCCAAAGATGAAAAAAAGGAAAAACTTGATAAATCTCTTAAATTTGAAATTGATCAAACATGCCATTAAGATGCATTCTGAGGGATTGAATGAAGCAAACAGGATCATTGAATTTTGACCATATCATGGGCTGCAAGTAAAACAAATATCTGTTTTGAAAGATGTACACTCAGAATGTGTCTTAATATTGGTGGTGGTGAGGGTTTTTCCCACATACTTGGGACAAGTTTTCAGGAGGAACCATATCTGGTATATGGGAAAAACACTCACCACCACCAATATCTGGTTCCTGAAGGTCATAGTAGAAGGTCAGTAAAACATAGAAAGCCCTTACAATGGATTGATACAGTAATTGCAACAATGGGCTCAACCATAGCAAGGTCGTCTGGATGGCGCGAACTGAGTAGTATTTTGTTCTTTGGGGTATAGAGTTAGTTCTCTGATGGCTCCTAAAAACAACAAAAACTACCAAAATAATGGATAAGTTAGTGCAACCCTATGAAATAAACATAATAATTAAGTGGGCTTCAAATCTTACATAATAACCCATAAATCTTACATAACAGCATTCGTCTTCTAAAATAAAGAATGAAATTGTGTGTATTCGACATATCATTATTCTAATTTATATTTCGATAATTCGTCCTGAAGTAAGTTTGGTCAGGATTATTTCCCCCACTCCTGTCCTTGGAATAAACTGTCTGTAGTAATCAGAAGCATTCAAGATATTTCCAAAAATGTAATGACCATTTTGAAAGAGTATAATATGCAATGTATAGTTTCTTACTTGTGTTGGTGGTAATAACATCAATCTTTAAAAGAGACGTTTACTTTCTCATTATTCTTTGCAATTCTATTTTATTCAAAATCTTATCTCACAATAAAAAACCTTAGTCTTCTCTGTCAAACACATAAAAATAAAGCTATTACTAATTTTATGAAAGAAAAGTCTATTCATTTGCTTCTGTAGATATTACAGTTAAGAAAATCCTACAGACTACTCTTCTAGAGATAACACTATGGGGTAATTCTACTTTGCAAAACATGAGATCACCATGGATCAAAATCTATTCACAAAGTATTTATTATTGTTATTACTATTTCCAATTTATTTGATATTTTGGGGGGGCAGGATTTTAAGAAGAATCCAAATCTCCCTAATAAATTTGATAAAATACCCATAAACATCCCATCAATGCACCCTCAATTGTCATTTTTATCTTTACTTAGTGAATGAATAAAGACACATGCATATTGCCATTAACTATATAATCTTAAATGAGTACAGTAAAGAAATGAAAATTTTCCTAATATTAGAGGAAATAATTCTATGTATGACTTTAGACTAGATTGACTGACTGGGTAAAAGTAGTTAATATTTCTGAAGTATCTAAAATGTGGGTACTCTTTTTTTGTGACTTACACGAATCTTCACAAGAACCCAGTGAACTCTCTCTTGGTCTGCATTGCATGTTACAGATGAGGAAGCAATGCAGGCTACTGAGAGAGGATGTACTTTGCTCCAAATGACACATGTAGCAAATGAAAGAGCTGAAGAATTCAGATGTTTGCAATCTAGACCAGAACCCAAACTTTTAATGACTGTGCAAAAATTTCACAGTTAACTCTATTAATTTGAATGGAAACAATTCAACTAGTAGTGCTATATAGTGTGAAGGAGGAGGCAAAGATGAAAAATGCATAGCTTCTGCCCCGAAGCAGCTTTGAATTTTATAGATGTTTATAAATATTGAAGACTTAGGAACGAATTCACAGATTTTGGCAAGCAAACTGTCTTTTTTATATGATGTGTTATATTACACCTCTACACGTTTTTTATCTCCTTTCTCTGAATTCCTTAGCACTCAATGTCCTGGATCATTGCCTGTTTTAGCACCTAATCACCTACTCGCTTGCCGGTGTTAATTGAATGCAGAGTCACTCAATCAGGCAATTTCATTGAATGCTTATTCTGTTTAAGGAACTGTGGTAACATTATTTTTACCTTTTACCAAGCAGACTTGTTCAACCTGAATAGTTTCTACTAGGCTGGAATGCATACAATCTTTCCCATCCATATATCCTTTTCTTAAAATTGAGCTGAGCGTAAATATAAATTCACTTATCATTTTGTACAATTCATTCACCCTAATTTTAATAATCTAAATTAACCTGAAGTTTAAAAAAAATCTTAAATCACAGGGATCAAGAAAATAAACAAACTCAAAACAGAAAATGGGAACATTCATTAATAATCAGAACTCTCTCAAATTCTTTTCTTTACATCAGAACATATGATATGAGTCTTAACACTCATCCATAGCACAGAGGTTACTATACCAGAAATTTATATTTGACTCATGTCTAGAACTATAGTAAGTTTAATAAAAACATAAACATTGATACTTGGTTTTTAAAATGTACTATTTTATGTATCTTGCAGAATGAATAATTTTAATAGGCAAAATGGATGTATTTTTGTCATATTTATTTCATTCAGTGCTGTAGTTAAAGCTGACTATAATATTTAAAAAACAAATTTTTATATAATAATGGAACTTAAAGCTATTTCATATTTTAAAATGGAATGTCTTATATGTCCCATTTCTCACTGGTAAGAAACAAAGTTATATAATCTTAGGAAAAAAATAAAGCTTTTTAGATGTCATTTTAAAAATATGAAAGGAGTTATTTTTCCCCCACAATATGGTAGGACATACAGTAAAAATATCAAAAGTTGCTTCTCTAGAATATAAGCTTTTAGAGGGTAGACTTTCTATGGAATTGTGAGCATCCTCCAGATCACAAAAGTCAGTTTCTACTTTTCTTAAGCTAACCATGCATACTGATATACATGAAATATTAGAAGTTATAAAGAAACAAGTCAAAACTGCAATGTAAGCATTCAGTAGTAATTCAGTTGTGCTGGTAGTTAAATTATGTCCTGGAGGGATGACAGTGGATGATATAAACCTTTTGTATAGCACTGAAAGAATATCTATTACCCAATACTGGTGCATAACAAACATTCAGAAAGCATGTATTCAATCACAAATATTGATTTGGCTGAGGAGTATGTGATTTAGATTGACGATGAGAATGAATAAGGGATCCTAGAAGGAGACTTGCTGATGCTGTCAGGTAAGCAGAGGAAGACTAACTTCAAGGTCATTGCTTCAAACCCATTAGCTACCGCACAGGAAAAGGATGAAGTTATTGTTCCCATAAAGATTTACCCCCTCAGGACCAATGATGAGAGCATGATACGAGGAAGGGAAGAGGAAGGTGGGGGTAGAAACGTGGAAGCCCTCACAATGCTTCACATATAACACCCCTCCCCAGGGGGGATGGACAACAGAAAAATGGATGAAGGGAGACAGTGGTCAGTGTGAGACATGAAAAAATAACAATTTATAAATTATCAAGGATTCATGAGGGAGGGACGTGAGAAGGAAAGGTGAAAACGAGTTTCTGATACCAAGGGCTCAAGCAGAAAGCAAATGTTTTGAAAATAATGATGGCAAGATATGTACCAATGTGCTTGACACAGTGGATGCATGTATGTATTGTGATCAGAGCTTTATGAGACCCCAGTAAAATGATTTTACAAAAAAGATTGACAGCCTCAAAAACCCTGGATAATGTTGCTATGAGTTGGAATCTACCTGATGGTAGTTGGTTTGGGCTTTTTTCGTGTCATGTCTTTTTCGTCGGATCCTGGCTGAGTTCATGTGTCCGCATGTCCAGGGGAACATCTCAGCTTGGATGCTTGTTTCTCACACCCTCTAGCAACTATGCTTCTTTTCTGGCAGTTGAGAAATACACACAGGCACGTCATCACTCCCAGATTTATTTTAATGGTCAGCTATAGTCAAATGACTAAATATCTGTAGGTAGAGCACCCTACAGTTACATTATTAAGAATCGGTTATAGAACACAGTGAGCAATTACAATATTGAGCCAGTTTGCCATTTAGTTAAGATGTGAGTAGGATTATTCTCTCTCTCCTTCTCTCTCTCGCTCTCTCTCCCCTCACCTTTTTCTTTATTGTTTATCCAGAAGTGTAAAGTGTCACAGATTTTGCCTAGATATCTGTGGTTTGAACCCATTGTTACTGGTGTTCACTTAGATGACTCACTGCTATCCATCTCTTCCAACTTACAGTGACTCAATAGGACAAGGTAGCATTGCTGCTGCAGGCTAAGAGGCTGTAACACTTCACAGGAATAGACAACCCCACCCTTCTCCATCGAAGAGCAGATGGTTTCAAACAGTTGACCTGGTGGTTTGCATCCCACTTGCATAGCCACTATGCCATCAAGATCCCCAGTTGAGATGACAGCTTCCTAAATATTCTTATCTGGGAGAGGGAGAAACAAACAACTCTTCTCATTTTATATAGAAACAGAAATTTATAAGCTACGTAAATCAATGTACAGGGTAATTTATATAAGTACCCCAAACATCTAGGTTTCTTTTAAAAAAGGAATAGAAGACTTTTAAAAAAGGAACTTCCAAGCAGTTAAGGCTTTTA
Organism: Nesogale talazaci; assembly: GCA_004026705.1. Taxonomy (NCBI): domain Eukaryota; kingdom Metazoa; phylum Chordata; class Mammalia; order Afrosoricida; family Tenrecidae; genus Nesogale; species Nesogale talazaci. Next base: position 28,157 of record PVJH01010657.1, on the reverse strand, counting down.
TATGTGATCCCATTCTCTATATTTACTGTATTTTTCCTCTTATTATTATATATGATGCTCTGTTCAATATATCAAATATTATGGTGATGGGTATTATTAAAGCTGTAATAGAAAATAATTAATATATTCAAGTAATGGAAATGAGTTGTAATTTAATCCCAAGTCTTCATTTTTCTTGAGTGAATTAATTTTACTATTTGTTTATTGAATCATTTTATTGAGGACTCATAACTCATAACATTCCATACATTAATTGTTTCAAGCATATTTGTACATATGTTGCCACCAACATTTTCTACAAAATTACCTTTTTTTAACCCTTTTATTAGCTCCTATTTTTCCCTCTCTCCCCTCTTCCCACACTCCTAACCCCTAGATAACTTATAAATTGTTATTGTTTTCAGGTCTTACAATGACCATGGTCCCTCTTAACCCACATTTCTGTTGACCATCCCTTTGGGGGATGGGGATTATATGTCTATCCTTGAAATTGATTGCCTCTTTGTCTCCTCCTCCCCCCATCTTCTCCCTACCCTCCTAATATTGCTACTACCTTTGCCGTTCCTGAGCGGTTTATCTGATTTGGATTCTGTGTGTTTATCTGACTTGGATTCTGTATGTCATGTGCGCTTATCTGTACCAGTGTACATGCTCTGATGTAGCCATTACTGAAAGACAGGACTGGGGTTATGAGAGTGAAGGGTGAGGAAGCCTCAAAAAAAAAACAGAGGAATATTGTGAATTTCATTTGTGCAATACTGTACTCTGGTTAACTCATCCCTTCCTTGCGACACTTCTGCAAGGAGAAGTACTATTGTATACAGATGGGTTTGGGCTCTTTGCTCTGCCCCCCTAATTCTCAGCGGTATATTTTTGTTTGTTTTTTTGTTTGTTTTGGGTTTTCTGGTGCCCATTACCTGATTCCATTGATATCACATGATGGCATGGGCTGGTGTGTATCTTCCATGTGGGCTTGTTGCTTCTCTGTTAGGTGGCTGCTTGTTTAAAGTCAAGCCTTTAAAACCCCAGGCCCTGGCTCTTTTGATAGCTTGGCACCATCTGCTTTCTTCACCACATTTTCTTAGGCACTCATTTTGTCTTAAGTGATAGTGCCAAGCAGGTGAACATCAAAGAAGGCCAGGTTATTAAAACAAAGTGTTATTGTGCTGAGGGAGGACTTGAGCAGCAGCCCAAAGTCCATCCACTTCCTCAGTGTATTTGCATATAAATATCTGTACCGAGACCAATAGCTCTATTTTTATGAATTAATATGCTTACGTAAGTACATACCTATGTTTATACTTGTATCCATAGCTTTGCTTCCTAGATCTTTTCTCTGTATGCTTTTACCTTCCTTCTGCTCCACAATCACACTCTCCCGTCTTATGCTTCTTTGTAATCCCTCTCAGTTATATTTCCGTTGCTCCAACACCACTGGAATCTCTATGTCCTCCTCATTGTTTATTTTAATTCCCTAGTTGTTCCCCAGCCTACAGCATTGTTTCCCAGTCTTCCCCTGCCTCCTCCCCCCTCTCCCCGCCCAACTCTCTTTGGAACCATCAGTTCTATTGCTTTCTTGTAAGAATCATTGCTTTCCATGTCTCTTTTATATAGTTAGGCAAAATTGCAATAACAGAGACAAAGTAAAAAGAGAACAAGATTGAATAAAAGCATACCAAAGTCCATATTTTTCCATTGAATTTATGACTACCTCCCTGCCAGTTCTGAGAAATGAGTGAATGTCATAAAATGAAATTCTGAGCAAGATGGCCACTTATTCACCTTCAACTCTTTAAGAACCCAGACTGCATATCATTTGATAGCTGGCACCATCAGCTTTCTTCACTACATTTGCTTATGCACACCTTTGTCTTCTGCAATCATATCAGGAAGGTTAGCTTGCAATGATATGATTTTTGTTCTTTGATGACTGCTAATTGATTCCATTGCCTCTTCGTAGTCACACAGGTTCATACTACATTGAACTTGAGAAGGAGAGAATTGCTAGCACATCAAACATTTTTAAACTATACTAACTAGTTCAGTGTTTTTCATGTAGTGTGAACTGAATAGATGAAGATCTTTAATCTTTTCTTCTCTGTCCTATGTTATATGGATTCATACAGCATATCAGCACTGTAAGAGATTCTACACTAATTGTAGCTGTGAAGGAAATTTTGGAGACCAGTTTTACATGTTTTGTTTTGTTTGTATGTTCCAGTACCTTCTTTTTGAGAAACTTATAAATGAATTAAATAACTACTATTTTGTAACTTTTGAATTAGAAAGATCTTGTAAAATATGACTTGACTTAAAAAATGTAAGAAGACCAGGAGAAAGGGTGTATTCTCATAGGGTATTAATGATCAGATGACTAAGTAGTCTACATAGAATTATGTAGACATACACCCTCTGTTTATGTGAATGTGTAGTCCATTGCAAAAACAAAACAAAAAACCCAAATAAGCAAAAACATCTATTTCACAATATAGGCTATAAACATACAATGTGACATAGTTTAATAAATATATTAAATCCATATATATTATAAATCCAGATCATGTCAGTGACAATAAAATATTTTCCTGTAAAAAAGCAATGATTGATAAATTAAGACAAATTAATGATAATAAATAATTTTCCTTTTTGCCAGGAAAATATACCCCTCTCGAGCATCCATTTAAAAACTCTACTATGAACATCTATTCAGTTCACACTACATGACAAACACTAGATGAGTTAGTATAGTTTTAAAAGGAGTGGTGTATTAGCAATGATCTTCTTCTCAAATTAAAACTAGTATGAGCCTGTGTGACCAGTTAGCAGTCATCAAATGACAAAAATCATATCATTGTGTGCTAACCTTCCTGATATGATCATTGAAGAAGACAAAGGTGTACATAAGCAAATGTGATGAATAAACCTAATCGTGTCTGCCTATCAAGAAATATGGAGTCTGGGGTCTTAAAGGGTTGAAAGTAAACCAGTGGCCATCTAGCTCAGAAGCAACAAATCTCACATGGATGAATCACACCAGCCTGTGTGACCACAAGATGTTGAAGGGATCAGGAATCAGGCATCAGAGAACTAATAATTATATCATTGTAAATGAGGGGGAGTCCAGATTGGAAACCTAAAGTCCATCTGCAGGGAAAGCGACATCCCTTTACAGAAGGGTCATGGGGAGAAGACAAACCAGTCAGGGAACAGTGTAACCATGATGAAATATGCAACTTTCCTCTAGTTCATAAATGCTTCCTCCATCTCACTATCACAATTTGAATCCTACCTTACAAATCTGGTGAGACCAGAGGATATACACTGGTACAGATAGGAACTGGAAACATGGTGAATTCAGGACAGACAATCCCTTCAGGATCAGTGGTGAGAGGGGCAATATCTGGAGGGTGAAAGGAAGGTGGAGTAGAAAGGGGGAACGGATTAAAAGGATCTGCATATAACTTCCTTCCTGGGATACAAACAACTGGGAAGAGGGCAAAGGGAGATATTGACAGTATACAATATGACAAAATAATAATTTATAAATTATCAATGGCCCATGAGGGAGGGGAAAGTAGGGAGGGAGTAGAAAAAGGAGGAGCTAATACCAATGGAGCATATTTAATTACTTTAGAGGCAGATAGTTCGATTCAGAAGAAATAATCATGCAAAAAAGTTTATTGTGATAATCAGAAGACCAATAAAAATATGGTGAAATATTTAAATTTAATTTAAAATGTAGTGTGAATTTCTTGTACTTTAATAGGAAATGAGTATTTGGAAGTTAAATGCAGAATAGACTGTAAGATAGAGAAAGTAAAGACATCAGAAAAATAATTTGTTAGTATAAATAAACACATGAAAGCAATTCAACAAATAATGCTACTATCATAGAAACCTTTACTAAATAAAAATTTCAAAATCTGAAGCTGTTGCTTTCCAACAACTCCTCCACTCAGGGCCATCCACTAATAAAGGTTCTATTTCTCTAACCTTTCCATGAATAATTCAGTACAATTAAGTTTGCACCAAATCAAAATAGCACATTGGTATATCATGTCCCTTTTCCACGTTGAGTATTGAGAATGCAAGGAAGGCTCAAAGAGCAACATCACAGCTGTAGAGTGGGCGTGGGGGGGGGGCTGGTGCTTTAAGGTGTCTCAATGACATTCTCATAGGGCAATCTCTTCTGTTTTCCAAGAACCTGCAGGTACTTTTCTTAGCACAACAATACAGACTGTTTTTCTCACCAATGCAGTTTTTACTTTTCTTAGTTCTTCTTCCTATTAATGCTCTATAAACACTGTTTGTCCTTTGTGAAAATCTGTCAAGATAACCCCTGGGGAGTAACTCAGAACAGTAATCATAACTTCTAGCTGACCACTCTGCTTTAAATATAACCAATTCAGTAGAATCCCTTAAGTAAGAAGCCACTGGTCTGGTTGCACTTTTTCTGAAAGGCACCCCAAAACAAGTGTGTTGCTAAAGTGACTTGTCTTTAGTCACTTATTCATCACAAGAAACATTTAAAGAAGTCTTGTTTGAAATCTCCAATGCATGCGGGAATACAATTTAGAAGTCATACTTCTTTGCTTACTTTGGTATTTGGTACTCTGATAAAGCAAGGTATATAACTGCAGAGTTGAAAGATTTATTTACCCAGCTGCTTGGGGTACTGACAACAGATCAGCTTCCTTTGAGAAGACTTTCAGCTGAAGGAGCGCTCCGGTTCTATTAGGATTGACTGTGCAGTCTTCTTTTCCTAGCTGGGGAGAGCTTTAGGCCTTCCTTTGCCCAAATCTGCTTTTGTGCCTTAGCTTCAGAGTTCAATTTAAGAACTCTCAAATACCCACCTCCACAGTAATCTCTATCATTGAGTAGACTAACCTAGACATCTCAATTGTGAAATTCCCTTTTGATTTTCCTTCTAGGACTAGAAAATGGTGCTGTTTCCAGAGTGCATGTGATGATAGTACTTTGTCATCTGTGTATCTTTATTTTCTCTGAGGAGTTACTGTTACACTAACAGTTGCATTAAATATTAATACAAAGCACAGAAACAGAATGGTGTCAGTCACAGCATATAGTTAAAATAAATGGTTTCTTTTTCATTCCAAAACAATGATGAATAACTATCTGGTATGTATTGCTTAAACTAGTTGTCTTGCTCTGTTCAATACTGAACAATGTTTGTTTGTAAGGAAAACATTGTTTAATAGAAATTAATGGGAAAATATGCATTGCTCTTTGTCTTTTTCTGTGTCTTCCACTATCACCATCTCCTATCTCTTATTTGGTGGATAATCCTATGTGTGGAGTTAGTTACTGTCTGTCTCCATTAGAGTTTCTTCAGTAATAAAGAATTTAGTTTATAAGAATTAATTTTGGGGACTGAGTCCCGGTGGCATAAGTGGTTGAGTGCAGGTCTGCAGCCTGCGGGCTTGGCGGTTCAAATCCAATGGCAGCTCTCAGGAGCAGTGCTGGGTAGCTCCCACAACCACCAGAGGGCAGTGATGCCCCCCCAAAAAAGAATTAATTCTTTAAAAGATATATAGATGCTAGCTGGTTTTCTCTATTAAAAGTTATTCAAGTTACATTTCACTTTTTTTGTGACAGAGCTAATGGAAAACAAGTGCAATAACTGGGCTAACCAAATTTAAATGATTTATTGATACATGTTAATTTTCTTTTAAAAATGCTTTTATATGTACAGATATTTATAAAATAATATTTAAAATGTATTGTTCAAAATATGTCCATATAAAAATTATAAAATTGGTATTACCATTGAGAAACATTGTGGTTTTTAATTAAGATATTGAGGAGGCTAAAATTTCATTTAAAGTGAGAAATAAAATAAGCATACTTGACATAATGGTTGTCCATATTCAAGGAATTGAGCCATTAGTAAGCTAAAATATTCCAATCGCCTGTCTTAAAAGTATTCCTAATTGGATAATAATAGAAGAAATAGTCATAAATTGAATAAGTGCAAATTCAAAAGCAAAGATAAATGTTCATTCCAGCTATTCTTTAGTTTATTTGAAGGAGAATATTCCTATTAAAGAAAAAAAATAGTTTAGTGTTTTAGCCAGATTTGGAAAGCATTCATTTGGTTTCCTTTCATAAGATTAGATGTGGTTGTGTGATGAATTTGAATTATGGTACAGGCAAAGAATATTGAAAGAACCACCACAGACTGCCCAAAGAATAAACAAATCTGCCATGAACGAAGTACAGCTAAAATGCTCCAAAATGTGCAACAAAAATGATAAGACTTTGTCTCCTGTTCATTGAACTTGTTATTAGGAAAGTCCAGTCTGTGGGAAAGGCTATCATGCTTGGTACAGTAAAGGGATAGTGGGGACAGGAAGCCCCAGGACACGGTGGGACGACATGGTGCCAGCAAACACAGGCCAGCAGGTAACACACTGGGAGGATGGTGAGGGACCAGCGGTGTGGTCTGCCGTGCAACTGGTCGGGATGAGTCAGGACTGATTCAAGGGTACCAAACCGTGGGGTGTGTTAAGAAATTAAATACTGCTTCACACTCAGATGAAGGGAAAAAGCAAAGGAAGGCTTCAAAGGATTGGTCTTCTTTATTAGACATAGGTAATTTCATCGCTTGGAGTTTGCACTAGAAGACTTAAAGAAGACATGGCTTTGCATTGTAGCACTTTTAAAGGACTTTTGTTTTATTTTGTCTCTAAAACAGTCTAAACCTAAATGAGTGTCTTTTATTTCTGTATAAATAGGCCTAAAATGCATGTATTTTAAATCAAGTAAATAATAATAATTTTATTATCTCAAGTGTTACAAAGTGGCATAATTTACATCATAGCGAACAAAATGTCAGCTTTAAAGATCCAGTTTTAACAGCAAATAGTGTTCCCTTGCTTTCTGTTCAGCAATGCATGCAAACAGCTCAGCAACTTGAAAAAGGAAGTAAGTTTTTAAAGTCTACTTAATTCTAAATTTGATCAAGTGAAACACTGTGATAGTACACAACTATAATATAATTTTTATTAGACTATCATGAGCAGATAGGAGAAATTCACTATATATTTTTGTTTGTTTTAGTAAATCATTTTATTGGGAATTCATACAATTCTTTTTATGATCAATACAAACATCAACTGTACGCAGACCATACCTGCACACTTGTTGCCATAATCATTCCTCAAACATCCTCCTTCCGCTTAGGTCCCCGGTATCGGCTCCCCATATTTCCCCCCACTCCCCACTCCCCCTGCCCCACGAACCCCTAATAATTTAAAAACTGCTATTATTTTGTCATACCATACACCATCTGATGCTTCCCTTCACCCATATCCCCATTGTCCACACTTTGAGGAGGGGTCATATGTAGATCTCTGGAATTGCTTCACCCTTTCCATTCCACCTTCGCTCCAACCTCCCAGGTCCACCACTATCACCACTGGTCCCAAAGGGATCATCTGTCCTGAATTCCACGTCTCCAGCTCCAGTGCACTTCCCCTGGTCTAGTTGGATTTGCAAGGCAGAATTGGGATCATGATAGTGAGTTGGAGGAAGCATTTAAGAATCAGAGGAAAGTTGCATATCTCATAGTTACTCCACTGTACCTTGACTGGCTCATCTCCTCTCTGCCACCCATCTGAAAGGGGCTATTGATGGCCTTTGGGTCCCCAATCTGTACTGCCCCTCATTTATAATGATATTATTTTAAGTTATATCATTCCGTATACCTGATCCCTTTGATACCTTATCGTCACACAGGCTGGTGTGCTTCTTCCATGTGGGCTGTGTTGCTTCTGAGATAGATTGCTGGTTGTTTACCTTTAAGCCTTTAAGACACTGGACATTGCATCTTTTGATAGCTGGGCACTGTCAGGTTTTTCACCACATTTGCTCATCTTTGTCTTCAGTGATCCTGCTGGGAAGGTGAGCATCATGAAGTGCCAATTTAATAGAACAAAGTATTCTCACATTGAAGAAGTACTTGAATGGAGGTCCAATACCCATCTGCTGTTTTAATATTAACCCTATTTAAGTATAATTACATAGATGCATTCCTCATTATCATATATAAATATGTTCACCTATGTACATGCCTGTAGTTAGACCTTTACCCCCCAGTTCTTTCCTCTATTTCCTTTTAGTTTCCTCTAGTCCCAGTATCATTCTCAGTCTCCATTTGGGCTTCAGTATTTTCTCTCTGTTACATTGCTCTTGATCTATCTCTATCAGGCCTCTCACACCCACCTTGCCTCTGATTTTGGATTTCTTGTTGTTCCCATGTCCCTGGGCTAGTCAGCACCACCTCCTTTCCCCCACGTCCCCATCTCCCATGACCCCCCAGAACTATCAATCCCATTGTTTTCTCTTCCAGATTGTTCATCCAGTCTATTTTGTCTATCAGACTTGCAGAGATAGTGGTACTTACAGAAAAATAAACAGGACATCACTGGATGAAGTGGCAAAAGAAACCAAAAAGATGACAACAAAAAAAACCCATTTTCCGGAAAAAATATATATGTAAGTATAAAATAATAATAATAATATCAGAAGAAAACCCTGTACATTGTTCAGTCTGATCATTGACCTCCAGGGGTGTCCCCTGGTTGAGTCAGATGAGGTGCCACATTCACTGTATCTTATGGCAAAGTTCTTCGATGATCCAAAGGTAATAAAACAAGACAAAGACAAGTTGTCTGTATCTTAGATTATAGTCTCTGATTATCAACTTCTGTTTTCTCTCTGATATTCAGTTGATCTCCTTTCTCCAATGTACTCATTAGCCTCAGTTTCTGAACTTATGAAAGTAGAATGATCAATTGACTATTAAATAATGCATTCAAACATCGCTTTATGATGTTTAATCTAATAAATTAAGAACGTTTCAAAAGAGTGACCACCACTGAACTCATTGAATGAGTTCAATGTATTTTAGTAGCTTTTCTTGTCATTAATACATGTGGTCAGCACCCCTCACCTTTGAACATGCACATTCAATTTTGCTCTAAAATAATAAAATGCTGCAGTAAATAGCTCATACATAGAAGATAACTTAAATGTGGAAAAAAATTATAGCTAATCATTGGCATTCAACTAATGAGATTTCATTCATTATTTTTTACTAAAAGTGGTTCAAACTTTTATGAATTTTAGTCTCAAACTTTTAATATCTAGTTATATAGTACATAGTATATTAGTTATAATGAAAATTAACATCACCTCAGCTTTATTTAAAATTCCTATTCACAGTCTGGTAAAAGTGGAAAACAGGATAGTTTAATAATGAAAACATACCCCCCAATAGAAAAAGAATGCATTCATCATTGTGTGCAAAATAATTTTGTAAAAACGAAATCCAAATTTAGATGACCAAGTTCATTCTAAATACCAGAGTAGCTCAAGATATACCAATAAAATTATCAGAAACATATCTTAAATGGTCTCTAATTTTGAAATTATAAAATCATATCATTTTATTAAAGATCCATTTACAGATCTCTTATCAATAAAATGCAAATAATGAAAATAACTGTCAGTTTGTTAAATGTCTGTTTCTAGTAGATTATGGCAATTTCTAACAGAAGGTCAGCACATAATAATTGACAATGATAATATTGACCCTTTCCTTAAAATATTTGTAATAATTTCTTATGTACATTTCTCAGAATACACACCGGATATAATTTAGTCTTCTAAAGATCCCCTGTGGTCATATAGGGGACCAGCTGTGGGAAACATCAAGCTCAAGCTTCCAGATCCCTGGAGAAGCAAGAGGACTTACCAGCAGAATAGTAAGGCATAAGACAGCCACCCGGGGAGCAATGTGGTCTGTTAGGTCTATGTAGTTAGAGCCTGAGTAATTGCAGGGTGCTTGCTCGGGGAGCAATTTCGTTTTCTAGGTCCCTGGAGCTCTGCAACAAGCAATAGATCAGACTAGCCACCAAGGCAAGTACTCATGTTATATAGTCCTACACATGGCAGGGAAGGCGCAAGCCAGCAAGGACAGAAATCAATCTCTTTTATGGGCTCCTTTGGAAAACCACAGTAACATCATATGGTACAAGACTAAGTGACCCACCTTGGGAGAAATCCAATTGTTCCAATTCTTTGAAGCATGAAAAGAGCTCAAGGGATCTTTGGTTGAACGATACATGGCTCCTAAGTATACTGTTGGGGGAGAAAATGTCTCACCCAAAAGTGAAAGTTTTTGCACCATTATATTCTGGCTTTAGTTTGGGGGAAAAGGCTGTTCTGCTACAAGTTTTATTAGGTCTGTAGTGAATAGCATATATGAAGAATATATGCTATTTGACTAATGTTTACCAATCTGTTGCTAATGCATCTGCATTCTTTTTGCATAGATACTTCCTGGCCCCTTAATATATTCTGTATTTATGAAGATTGAGCTTACCCAATATTTAATATTAAATGATATGCATCTGAGGAATAATGCAGCTACAATTCATTTTCTTATAGAGAGTGAATACAACTTAAGTGTTCAATAGTAGGGATTTTCATGTAGGAAGTAAAATGAAAGGGAATTTTGCCTGAAATTATTCTGAGTGGTTGAAGTTTGTTTTCACAACCATATATACTTTATAAAACAATTAACTCCCTGAATGTAATTATATTAAAGTGATTGCAAAACATCAACCTAAGAGATAAAATAAAGGCCAACAAATTTAGCAGAGATGAGATTAAATCTCTCATGCACTCAAAGAAAAGATTGAGGCTAAAGAAAATGCTAAGGAAATAAAATCTTAAAAGCCCTTTCCATTTCTTTATACTAAATTCTAGGTAACTAAGGGGTAAAATCTCCTATATAAGTTGAATGGACTCCAGTGACTTCAAGAAGTTTAAGACAGAGAGGAAAAAATTATGAGCTATGGTAAAAGTAATCTCCAAAGCACTAGAAATACCTATGTTAAAACATCTCTGGTTTTGGATCAAGGATGGTCAGTACTTCACACAGTGCCATTTTTCAATTGTATTACTTAGACTCAATTTAGAGTGATAAAGATAATAAATCTCAAGGGGGAAGTGAATTGGTATTCCCCTGAAGTTATGCAATGTCAATGGATAAAATAGATCAATTGAATCATATGGTCAGATTATTTTAAAGAATAAACTTTCAGTCACACAACTTCTTGGTATGATATTATCAAAAGTTATAATGATGTAATAATATAGGTAATATAGTAGTTGGTAATTATATAGCTTTTATAATTGGGAACTCTTTCAACCGCATTACATGTGTTAACATGTTCAATTCTCACAACAACCCGGGAAAGTAGGAACTAGGAATATTTCGATTTTCAAAGTTATAAAATCTCAGGGAGAGGAAATAAGTAACAGGAGAGTGTCATGGTTGAGTTATGAACTCTTACCCTAATGCCTATCTGAACATGAACACTCTGCATCTACGTCACATTGACTATAGGTTGCAGGATAAAAGAAGAGATCATATGATTTTGTATATGTGATGAATAACTCAAAATCATTAATAACAATGGAAATGGATTAAAAATGAACAGTAGATCTCACTGTAGTAATGTAATATTCAATTTTCAAGACCTGAATATTACAATAAATATGATCATTTATGTCTAAACTTTATAAAGAGCATAGATAGTTTACCACATGCTTAATGAACCTTACAAAGCACTGGGAAATAAAAAACACTTCAGATAATATTTAAGATGAGTTACCAGCATATGTTGACTTGGGCCTCCAAAATTTATGATCTGATAATCAAAGTTAGTAGCTCAGAACAAAACATTTTCACTGCATGATTTTGACTACCAGCTCTTGTTCTCAGTAAAAATATGGATACATGTATTTTTGCTGTCTTTTTTATTCTTAATCATTATCTTTGTCTACTGAATATTTGACCAGAATGACAGAATCAAAAAAAAAAGTTTTAATAGCTCTATTATGACACCATGGAATGACTTAAACATTTAACAAAAGACTGTTAAACTGGTTTCCTTGTGGTTTGTCACAGTCTCTTAAAACATACTCTCTGTATACTTTTAAATCATTTTCTGAAATTTCAGCAGTATTGTCCCCATTCACATTCATAGAAATTGTGCAGGTGAAACACCACATAATGCTTTTATAATGCACCCTGCGGTCTCTGATGACCAATATAGCCTATTGCACATTGATTCACTCATTACTGAAAGAAGCTTCCTAAGAAGAAAGAACTAGCACACTGGCTTACCTAGTTACATTATTAATCTGCTTCAAAATGAAAAACAAATATCTCTCCTAACTTTACAAATTACCTTTAACCTAAAAATTACAATTGACGGCAATTGTGTAACAACTCATATTGAAAGACCAATATTTGATTGTTTTTTGTTGTTGTTGTTGCTTTTACTGATAAATCATTTTATTGGGGGGGGGGTTCTTACAGCTCTTATAACAATCTGTACATCAACTGTATCAAACACAGGTTGCCATCATCACTTTCAAAACTTTTACTTCAGCCTTTGGTAATGGCTCCTCTTTCTTCCTTCCCTCCCCCACCCTCTCACTCTGATGACCCTTGATAAAATTTTAGTTATTCGGTCTGAGCCCCGCTGGCATAGTGGTTATGAGCGGGACTGCAGCCCACTGGGAAGGAGGTTCAATTCCAGCAGTGGGGCTGGGCCTCCTACTCCCACCACCGGAGAGCAGTGATGCCCAAAAAACAAAACAAAAAATTTAGTTATTCTATTCTTCCCTCCCCCCCCCATCCCCCCGCACCACTGCCCTGGTGTCAGTAAGAAACCCAGCCTTGCTCCTGGAGAGCTGTTTTATAGAACCAAGACATATTACACAAAGAATGGGGATATCATCTAGTGTCCATGATTTCAGTATAATGACTAATTGTAAACTAGGACCTAGAGGTACATTGCTTCTCGGCCTTTTGGCTAAGAGCAAGTATAGAAGTATAAACCTACTGACCTGAAATATTTCCTTTCCTGTTTATTGACCTAGAAAGAATTCATCATGTAATGCTCCTTTTGTAAGACACTCACATTTTTCTGCATTATATTTTAAATTCATTATCAAATGTATATCTTATAATAGTGCTTTGCACTGAGTGATTTAAGAAATCTATTTGATTCTCAGTTTTAATGATAGTTATAAGTAATGGATGTTAAACTTTAATGAAATGTATGAGTTACACATGAAGGGGCATCAAAAAGTTTGTGAACAAATGGAGGAAAGAGAATTCCATTTTTCATGAACTTTATGAAGCTCTTATCCATAGAGGAGTAGGGAGGAAGCAATGGTAGCATACAGGTAAGCATTTGCTGCTAATCAAAGTGTTGGCAGTTTCCACCAACTGAGAGTCTCAGCAGGAGAATGTCCTGGGGGTGTGCTTCTTGAAAAGGCTTGCCAAGAAAACCTCCTAGCACAGTCCTACTCTATTACAAGGACTCTTCATGACACAGAAATCAACTTAATTGCATCCAACAACTCTTTATGTATACCATATCACCAACACCTAGGTGGGTTGAATATTTTAACTTAAAGCATTATATAATTCAGAAATAGAATAAATGGGTTATGCATTTCTTAAGCTATATTCTAAAGAGAAAATAATGTTAACATCAAACACAACCAGTAAGGGCCTTGTAGGAGAGGTAAGAATTTCTGGAAAGATCAATATAGCAGGATCTAAATGGGAGAAAAATGGAAATAGATGAAGAATAAAATTACTTTATTGTGTGAAGTGTGACCAGAGCCATGATCTTTATTCTTGCACAGACTTGAGGGAAGTTTACTTAAGGAAAGAGACTGGGAACGTCTTTCTGCAAATTGCATGTACCTCTCTTTCTAGGTTCTTTGGCTTTCCAGGTAGAAAGTTCAGACATTTTTTTTCTTTTTTCTTTTTTGGGAGGACATCACTGACCTCTGGTGGAAGTAGGAGGCCCAGCCTTGCTCCTGGAGAGCTGCTGCTGGATCTGAACCACCACCTCAGTGGGCCGCAGTCCTGCACACAACCACTATGCCACCGGGGCTAAGCCCAAGTTTAGACATTTTTAAACTTTAAATTGGGACCTTAGTAAATCAATCTATGGAACAACAATATCATCAGGTTTTTACTCTGGTAATAGTATGGATATAGACTAAAAAGAAATAGTTATAAAGAAAATCATTAGTGATTACATAAATTTCAATCAATATATATAAATATACATCTTTGTTAGTTACTCATTGTATTTACAGCTACATATAACTTCATCTATATATTCAATATTAACCAATTTTTAATATATTCTAAAAATTAATGAGACCCTGTTTTGCATTTTCTTTGGGATGATTAAAAATAAGATTATACTAGATAATGGATTGCTACCCTAATATAGCCATACTTATTGTCTGCTGATCATTTTCCTGAATTGCTGGTGTATACCTAAATAATTGCATGCTTTCAAAATCTGTAATAATAGAGGTTAGAAATAAAGCTAATATATCTGGCTAACCTGTGGGGTCCAGCCGCATGGTTGGAAGGGCCCTGTGGAGCGAAGAGCTTTGTCAATTAAAGCAGACAAACAGCTGGGCCATACTCCATTCTCAGAGTGAGTGGAGAAGGGAAGGGAGAACGGGGAGCAGAGCTTGGAGTTTATTTAAACGTGGACTTAGACAGCTCTGGAGGCATGCAAGTCTCTCCTACATGTACACGTCAAACAAATGGACAATGTAACAATTCGGAATACTCCGAGGCCTCACGGGGAATACATCAAAGGAAGTACAAGGCAGGCAAGAGAGAAGGGGTGCAAAAGACTCCTTAATGTAAGGGGAAAAGAGGGCAAATGTACTTAGGGATTAGCATCTTTGAACTGAGGAGTCGGGCATCTGTACGAGAGAGTTTTAGATTAGCATTTATAGAGCATTGATGTGCTGTGGAGAAATGTCCCGCCTGTACATTTGTGCATTGAGACGCTTTCCACGTAGCAGACTCTGGAGGCAGGCCTCTTTCTAGGGCTGGCTTGCCAACTCCTGAGGTCATGAGTTCTGGGAGCTGTTCACCTACACTTCTTTCCTGATCCTCAGTTTCCCACAGTGACCCAGGGCATAAATAAAAGGGAACCTAGGTCATAGTCTGTAAGTACTAGACTGCTAACAAAAAGGCTGGTGGTTTGCACGCGCCAGTGGACCCATAAGAGAACAATTGTGGCAGTTTACTTCTGTAAGGAGTTACAGCCTTGACAGCCAGTAGGGCAGTTCTATTCCGTTCAGTTGGAGCTTTAAGAGTCATACTCTACTTGATCATGGTGGCTTTGTTTATACCCCTTTATGTTTCATTTCTTGTTTGCTTGTTTTGGGGGCATATAAAGAGCTCATTTTCTCCATAATTACACCAAAAAGTTATGCATTTTCTAGGAAGGCATCCTATTACTTAAAGGAAAAAAACATTAAATCTAGCCATTCTGTAGTAATGTTTAATGAGCTATTCCTATCATTTGCAATATATCAAAGTTCCTGCATAGGATATTTAAACAAATTTCTTCATATCTTATGGAGAAAAGAAAATTTCCGCTTTTTAAATTGTTAAGAGCTATTCTCAAGTGCCTCAAATTAAACAAATAGATTTTCTTTGTTCAGTGATACTTAGATAAATCACCTAAGGTTCAGATATTATTTTTCAGCTTCAATTTTCCTTGTGACCCTCTTTATGAATATAATGCCTAGATAATTTCATGACTATCTAAGTACAGTTTATTTTTGAAAGCAATCACCTCTGCTGCTGAGGGAAAGTATCATACCTTCCAAAAATTTGCTTAAAAGATGTTTAACTTTCTCTTTGATGAGAGTAACTATTGCTAGTCTCACGAAGAATTTTAAGAAGGAAAAATGCTTTCTCTTCTGTAGAAAGTAAAGTATTCCGTGTACATGCTAAGCATATCTGATTAAGGCAATAATGTTTCAGTGTCAGAAAACCATTTCTACTGCAGGTGAGCAAAACTTGACCCTTGACTCATTCTGATGCTTCTAACTTTACTACACTGCTTCTTCATAGTGCCTTTATCATTTTTTAATATATCATCTCCATTGGGTGAGCAAAAATTCTTTTTAAATGATTTAGAGAAATGTAATTAATGTAAGCTTGTTACAAAACATTGTCTTTAGGCTCTAATTACATTGTTTTAGAGTAAGCACTTAGGGGAGAAGCTCTTCACATTGCTGACAATCCAAACATATCACTTCAACCAAGTTATGATAACTATTTGAACATGTTTTTTGAGTAACATGAGATTTTAGTAAAATAAAATCAATCTCATGAAATTCTCCATTTTGTGAGTGGAGTGAGGGTTATAATTAGAGAGGAAATTGAGAGAGTTTGGGGAAATGAACAGCACTTTTGAAACAATTAATTGGACTGTTCTATTAATTATGTAGTATAGCTCTAAAAGAAATATCAAAGTTAATGGCTTTACAGGACAGAAATATATTTTCTCACAGATTATCCCTCAAAGGGAGGTCCTTGATTTTAACTTTAAAGAGATCTTGGGTAGTAGAATTTACCCAAAGCAATCTGTCATCTGATCTTTTGATTGCTGCTTCCAAGTAGTGGATCCAAGTGAGATGAAATCCTGGGCAATTCCATCCTTTAGCTCTTCCTCTTGATGTGACCTAGTTGCGAGAATTTTCATGTCCTTGCATTGAGCTGTAATCCATGTTTCTTCATCTTCATCACCAAGTGCTCCAAGTCCTTCTCACGTTCAATTTGTGCAATTTGCTATTAATAAACCTTCCTTCAATGCTGATGCTGGATTCTTTCTCATAAAGTCTGACTTCTCTGATTATGTGCTCAGCATACATTGAATACGTGCGGCAAGGGGAATCAATCCTGAGGCACACTTTTCCTAATTTTGAAGCTCACAGCATTTCCTGGGTCTGTTTGAATGATTGCTTTTTGGTCCATACACAGGTTCTGTATAATTACAATGGTTTTGGAATGCTCATCCGTCTAAAGTCTATCTATAATTTTCTATGAGTCACACAGTGGGAATGTTTTGTATCGTTAATAAAGCCCAGGTAGCATTTTTGTCGTGGTCCGTGGTGGCAGAGTGGTGAAGAGAACGGTCGCCGAACCCCCAGGGGTGAGTCTAGTCTGTCCTCTAGGATTGTTGTGAGCCAGAATTGACTCAGTGGTTGTAAGTTTGGTTCTTTGCATGAACTTATAGCTGACTTCAGCAACTTTGTCCCTTGTACCATATTCTCTTCTCAACGCTTAATGTTTCCTACATTATTCAATTTTTCCTCACAGAGTCTGTGGATATTGTAACTCACAGCTTTGGATTTTTCTCTCCCCTTCTGCTTTTTTTTTTCAACTTAAGATAGGCTGAGCATATTTTTCTTTTATTGGTTTTCTAATGTCATGCCTGTGCACACTTTATTATAATGCTTTAGTTTGTCATTTTTAGCTGCCATTTGAAAAATTCTCAACTCTCTTAATTCATCATCTCTTCCATTTGCTTCAGCTCCTCTACCATTCAGCTCAAGTTTGAGAATCTTTCCTGACATCCACGTTGATCTTTTGTGCTTTTCAAGGGCCTTTTGATTCTTCATGTATGGTGTTCTTGATAGCATCACAGAGTTCATCAGGTCTCTATTCACTAGTGTCAAGGGCTCAAATCCATTCTCGAGGTGCTTTCGTCATTCAGGTAGGATACACTCAAGGTGTACACTCTGGCTTTCAAATTTGATTTTCTTCAACTTCAATTTGCATTTACATCTGGACTATGGATGGTCTCTTTCAGAGTTGGCCCCTGGTCTCATTGACTAATGATTTTGAGCTTATACATTGTCTCTTCCCATGGAATACTCACTGCTTAGCTTGTTGGGGAAAAAAATATTTGTGATGAAGTCCGTGGTATTGTAAAATCCCATACGTTCTTATTGGTGATAAATACAGTACCAGATAAATGGATTATGTCATTCTCAGTCTAGTAAATTGTATGATTGACTCATTCAAAATGGCCAACACCAGTCCATTTCAGCACACGGATGACTAGCAAACTGGTCTTTATGTATTCTATTTAATTTTTGATTACTTCCAACTTCCCTTAATTTATACTTCATACATTCCAAGTCCCAATGATTAATCAATGCTTATAGGTGTTTCTTCTCATTTTGAGTGGTACTTCAAGTAGTAAATAAATTCCTGAAATTATTACTCTTATCTATGTCATAAGAATAGAATGGACTTTGAGAAGACACCTTTTTTTTTTCTGTTATACTTTGAGTGCCTCCTGACCAAGAATCTCTATTTGGATCTGTCAGTGGCTAATTCTTCAGAGTGGACAGTTCTCTGCAGTTCATTCTTTGCAGTCCATCCTTATACTGGAAGTCCTGCTGAAACTTTTCCTCCTTGGGTGACCCTGCTGGTATGTAAAATACCAATGACATCACTTTCAGCGTCACAGGTACACACAAGCCATCACAATAGTATAAAGTGACATGTTGTTGGTTTTCTTTATAAGAAAATAAATATTTTTCATAACATAAAGTATTCTGAAGCGAGAGTATCTTGTGATCATTCAAACTCTGATCCAAGATTGAATGGAACTGATTTTCATGTGTGAGCCATGGAATTTCTTATGTTGCTTGATAACCCCATTTGACAAAGTCTCGCAATTTATAAGTTTTATTCACTCACAACTATGAAATTATACAGTTTCCATTATCTTAGTTTAATTAAAAAACAAATGAACAAACAAGGATATAGCCTCCTATTTTAAAACTCTGGCACAAATCCTTTAACCTTTGAGGTCAGAATTATTACTTTTCAGCCTTGAAAGGCAACACTCTGTTCTCAGTAATCAAAGCATTTTCCTACATCTTGTCTTCATCAACTTCATGAACAAAACAAAACAAAAAATGCAAGCACTGTGTGAGTTCAAGCTACACAAGCTGGGAGCTTAAAGGAGATTCTACCAGTATCCACCAAGCTGTCTGCACTGATATAACTTCCACAATAATAGGAGTTTGCTTAAAACACCAAGATCTTTTGCAAAGAATGCCATAGCTGTGGGATACTGGGATGATAGCTATATGTGTTCAAAAGTAAGATAAGAGAAAGGAATGTTTTTTCTTTTTTGCTATTATTGCCATTACTAAATTGAGATGAATAACAGAAAATAAATCCAATGTGGCAAAGGACAAAATTTTTTCTGGGAAAAAAAATATTTTGAATAGTGTAGATACACTTCCTTCTCCACAGCAAGGTTATTTTTCAAACATCCTTGGTTCTACCTTTCCCAAAATAGAATTCCTGTTAAAAGTCATGGGTCACTTAGAGTTTACTCTATTTTACTTCCCTTAGAAGCTTGCCAGTGATAATTTTTTGTATTGCATCCACTGAATCATTAATTCAGTTATATATTTAGCTTCATTCAGAATATGTGAGAGTTGGCAAACATACAGAAAAAGTACACCTCTTCCTCACTTAGCAAATATCTTGTTATTTGACATTTTATATTTAGAACAATTTTGTAAAAAAAAACCTCAAGTAGAGCATGGTTTGGACCATTGGGGAAGACACAGTTGGGTCTAGAGACCGTTATGGCATCCATTGCAAATGATATGATATGCCAGGGTTCCCAGCAAGAATGGAGCCATGCAAGGGATGGTGGCCTCCACCTCTCAGGATGTCTTCTCCTGCTCATTTCCCACATTCTGGTCTAGCCGCAGTGGCTAGGTGATGATGTGAGATAGCAAGTGGGGAGGGGTAATCTGGGGAAGAACTCAAAGGCACAGGTGGTGGGAAGCTGAAAATGGGAAAAGAAATAAGTTGATCACATCATATTATGGATTTCTATGGTGGGCAGAGGACCATCAGGGTCTCTGCCCAGGATGGATATCAAAAGGTTTGGAGCAATGTCTAGCCACCACCACCAGTGCCCCGACCCCGACAGGTTTCACAGTGTTGGGTAAAGCACTATGAGGAATACAGCACCTACCCATGCCACACATGACAATACAATACAATACAATATATATACAATCATATGCAACATATGATTATTTCCATCATACTTATAATGCAGAGCTTATATTATTTTCTTCTTAACATATCTCAAACAGTACAAAGTACTTATAATAATAAAACTGGTGATGAGATAGGCTCTCTCATGATATAATGGTTTAGCACGGGGGGTTGCAACGCTGAGGTCAGTGGTTTGAATCCACCAGTGGCTCTGTGGAGGAAGCACACTGTTATGCCATTTATTCCATTGTATGGTGATTCTATTGGACACACTAGAACTATCCCAATAAGGTATGCAAGGGTATAAATATTTAAAGAATCAGACTGCAATATTTTCTCCCTACAAACCTGCTGATGGAAGCCTCCAACCATTCCATGACCTGGGTTCATGGCTAGATAGATATGTAATTTATACACAGATTCTAGGTAATTCTACTGCAGAGGGCAGTTCTCTATTCTACATGGTCACAATGAATTGGAATATACGTGATGATACACAAGGGTCGCCATGATCAAAATCATTATCACAATATTGAAGTTCATATTTTTAAATTGTACTTCTGCGGGGATTAGAGAAATACCGTAGTGTAATACTGTATAAGGAAATTAGCATGTACCCCATTTGTGACTCTTTTTGTTATTTTTGTGAGTCATGGAAATAGTAACAATATTAAGAGCAGATTGTAGTGTGTTTTTTTTTTTCTGAACAGGAATACAAAGAACATTCAACTTCACATTTCAAACTACTAAAATAGTTTATTTGTTTGAGCTAACCTGAAAGAAAATATCAGAAAAAAGACAAACCCAACAACACAAATCTGCTACCTGTTCACATGTATGTGTATATGTATATATGCTAGATATTTCCTGCATATATACATATAAATGGGAATAGAAGTCTTATAGAATGAAAGATTTGCCAGAAAAATGTAAGCGCAGTGGTCATATAATTTCTATCATTATCAGAAACAAGGCCTGTAAGCGAATATGGCAATCATAAGAAACCACATCTATGCATGCCTTGAATGTAGCCATTTTCTGATTTCCATCTGCCACACTGTTGAAAGCTCACCCCATTGCCTTTCCATAGTAAAACATACTTGATGGCTCAACATTGGACTTTATTCTTTGAATCGTTGAGCCAAAGCTGACACTAAAGTTGACTGTTCCCAAAAGGAGTAGTCCATAGAGCCAACAGCTGCATCTATCTTGCATCTTTAGTTCCTTCTTCTGCTTTTAAAAGCAAACTTCTTTCCTGACACTGAATGTGTAGCAGGTGTGAGCTCTTACATAGTGTTGCCCTTACAATTGCATTAGTATACTGCTAATGGAGTCATAAGTATTTCATTTTGAGAGATAGGAAGTCAATTCATGACCCATAAGTATGATGCAAATATTAGATTTTTTTTAAAACAAGAGTAAAAGCCTGAGCATTATAAAAGGGAAGATCCTAGGTTTTTCATTTCCTATTATTTGCTGTCAGCCAATTGAGTAACTTTTCCATTTAATATTTTCTCACCATAGACTTATTTTCTTCCACAATCATTTATTTTAATTTCTTCAATAAAATATCAATGTATTTAGCATATATGAAAAGGACTATCAACCATCAAAAGACTCCTCACAATATCACAATTGAAGCTTCTGTTCTATTTGCCAAGGTTCATTCAATTACCAGGAAGTCACTATCACTAGTAAGCTATAAAGCTTGTCAAATACCTATTGAGTTTGAAAAGATCAAAGCAGTTATGTGCTTCCTCTTTATTCCAAGACTTGACCAATGCTGACATTAAATATGCTGCTGATAAGAGAACTATCATTATTGGGACAATGTACTAATCACCTGATTGCTAATGGACATCATTAGACAGTGCACTGCCACATTTAGCACAGACACATTCTATTTTCTTAATTTCATTGGGAAATTTACTGAATTCAACTCTACTTCTAACCATTTTATAGATTGAAAATTGCCATGCAATTGTAACTTGCTCATTGTTGCTAGTTTTTTGCCCCAGTGATAAAGTTAAAAGGCAACGAGAAGATGAGAGTTAACACTGTGAAAAATACTTTTTTCAAGGAGAATACTATAATTTAAAACATATCTATGGTAATGCAACAATATGGGAGGTGCAAATCCAGGCAGAAGCTCTGAGGGAGAAAGGTTTGCTCTTGTGCATGTTACAATTTGGGATATCCTGAGGGGCAGTTTTCTTTGGTTCCCTTGAGTCACTGTGAGCTCAATGTCAACTCTCTGGCGCCATACAATAGCAATAATACATCACTTAATAAACAAGCCCATTTCAAAATAAATGAGTACTTAGATTTCTTTCAAAATTAGGCAGCATATAAAGAAATGAGGGTTCTTCCATTTTAATATTGCAGAACTTACCCATAATCATCTAGACTAATAAAGACTGTTTATAATAAAGTAGAATTGCTTCTTAGAGTTTTGAAATCTTTCCATCTTTACAATAGCAGATGGAGCGGTTTGAACCACATACCTGGATATGAGAAACTTTGCAATGACTATTTCTAGTAGTCTCCATTCAAGGTCTGTCACGCTAGAAAGTATCTATGCTACTCAATTCAATAAAGTGTCATTTCTGATCATACACATTTACCTCCAAATCAGTTATTATCATTATTTTATGAAAGTTGTTGTTCAAGTTTAATCATAACGAGCTAATTAATTTGTGTGACATTACTTCTGGTATTGTTTTATTTGAACTCACTATCACTCTTCTGTAGGTATTTGAGTCATAAAATATTTTTATCCTGAACTTTTCTTTTTATCTGTTTTCTCATAGGAGATTGTCATGCCATAGACAATAAATATTGTCACTAATTTCTACTGATTGATTTAAGGGTACCATCCTTCGATTTATACTTGAGTATAAGACACATATAATTAAGATAAATATGTGTTTTTTTGTTGATGATATTTTGCAGCTTCTGTTTTCTGTTAATTTTCTATTTTTAACTCTGGAGTCCTTTAATTTTACTAAGTATATAAAAGAAGGAAAATTATTTATTGCTTTTTGAACTTATTTGTCCCTTTTCACAAGAAAAGTTGTATACATGCTTCACCAAGTAGCTCTCTGCTAGCCTACAAACTTTTTATTGGTGTCTCTTTGATATCTTAGTTTGCTAGTGCTCCTGTAACAGAAATACCCAAGTAGATTGGTTTAGCAAAAAGAAATTTATCTTCTGAAAAAGTTTAGTGGATTAGAAGTTCAAATCTAACATGCTAGCCCTCGGAGAAATAGCTTGCTCTGTATCTGTTTTAAAGGCGCTCCTTGTCTCTTTTCAACAGCTGTTGGCTCAGTGCTACCTGGCTTGGAAATCTCCTTGTGTGTAGACATTCATCATTCTCTGAATCTAGGGCATTCTCAAGACAGAGACCATCTGTGTAAGGAATACACTCCACTCCCAGCTATTCTAGTCTTTCTTGATAATATAAGAAATCAATCTCAATCTCTCTCTCTCTCTCTCTCTCTCTCTCTCTCTCTCTCTCTCTCTCCCTCTCCCTCTCCCTCTCCCTCTCCCTCTCTCTGTTTCTCTCTCCTCTTTGTGAGACAAAGAGTATGAAGGCCTTTCACAGAAAACTACCCTTGCATTAGATAGAGTGGTTAGGTAAGTGTGTTGCATCTTATGTTAGTCCTGCCTCATAAAAATATCTGACAACTCAATCTTTCTTAAATGAGAAATGTCAAACACTCTGGTCTGGGAAAGACTTGATGGAAGTGGATTTGAGGTGTTTTTTAGTTTTTCATCCTCATTAACATAACCTAAAACCTGTGTCATGAACATACAGATGTCAGCCTTTATAGTACATCACAGATGGAAGATAGCTATATTGAATTGCATCATAGGGAATCATTGCATCATTACATAGCCATCAAATTACAATATGACAAAACTTATGTGCCAAATCACTGGGAATCATGGCCTTGCCACATTAACATACATACTTTAGGGAGCTCAATTCAATCCATAACACTGGTTTCAAAATTTTTCAATCCCCAGAATTTTGAAACTCTTACTTTCTCCCAACTCCATGACCTACGGGTCCATCAAGAGTCAGAGAAACCAGGGGGAAACATTTTTCACTGTGCCCTGTTTGTACAAAGAGCCAATGTGTCCTCATCAACCTTCTCCTGGTAGTGCAGTTTCTCCAGGTTGGCAGTTTATGCAGTTGTGTCTTCTGCTGTCGACTTGCTTTGGGCACCACTTTGTGCTGCCTTTGCTTGTTGTGTGATCATGTTCTTATAGCACATAGTCTGACTGTCGCCATCCTAAGGTACAGTGATAATGCTGTTGCAACATGTCCCTGTGTTGAATATTTGATTTCCTCTTGTGATCATTTGGAATTTTTCAATTTTTCTTAATTCCATGATCTATTATTTTAATTGGTGTATTTCATTAAACACTTCTAGATATGTTTAGCTTGAGAATGTATAAGGTTTGTATAGGTTTTTAAATCTACTCTTTGTTCCAAACAAGAATGCTTCCATTACCACCAAAATTAATATCACAAAAATTTGTGATTCCTATGATATTCTTTTGTTACTATCCAAGATGCCTATAATCCAATTCATTTAGCATATTCTAAAAGCTCATAATTTGATTTCAATATATAGCACTAAATATGTCATATTGCATATTTATAAGTTTTCATAAAATAGTAATTGTCATTATGGTTTATGCTCCCTGAAGAGTAATAGATGTTTTCTGCAGAATCAAAAAATTTTGATAATTGGGATAGAAGTGATAAAACACTGTAAGGCTTACTGTATCTGTCGCCTTGATGAGTCAATGAATTGTACTGTTTCAGATACATTGTTTACATTATTGTTTCATTGCTTTATCATACAAACTTATGATTGAAATTAATATTTACTTTATTTTCATTTTACACTACTCATGCAAACCATTGTCAAGCCAGCCCAGGACTCATAGCAACATCATATTTTACAGATAGCACAGACTTTTCTTCACTGCAGTCTCAATGGCAGCAGATTGCCCATTTTCATTCAGAGAACCTGCTGGGTGGGACAAGCCACCACCTCACCAACCACCCATCTTTGAACACGCACAAATTGTGCTACCCAGGGACAGCCAGTGAGGTTAATACAATAGTTAGTATTGGGGTAGCAGTTTGACACAATTGCACTCACTTAGTCAAGCCATGGAGTCAAGTCTCACTTCTCACGACCCTGTTGCAGGACGAGGTACCAGAGCCCTTGTGGGGTTCGGAGCCGGGAGCTTTAGGAGTGTCGAAAGCCTCATGATTCTTAGTTGAGTGGCTGTTGATTTCTAACTGTTGACCTTGCGGCTAGCAGTTCAACTCACAATCCACAACTAAAACATATATTTTACCGTTATCTCTAGAACAGTCTTATTGAAAACTTACTGTTTATTAGTGATCGTTCATAAGAGAGGTAGAAAGATTTTTCAATTAAACAATTGGGACATTTCTGCTTCCTTTTGAGTATTTGAGGAACCAGAGTTAAAGCATGCGCACATGTACAGTGTCTGGTTTGAAGTGACAGAGGCAGGTCATGGGTTCCATTTGTATATGCAGACCAATGGACATCTGGAGAGTGCATACTACAGCTGTGCTTGAAGCCCAGCAACCCTCTCGGACCGAGAAGGGCATGCCACCAGGGTTTCTGAGTCAGAAGAGATCACCGGATGTATGCCTGAGGAACTACCCCCTGGCGGCATCAAACCATCAATCTTTGGGTGAGCAGCATACGGTGTCCTCATTTTGGCACCAGGGCTCTCTTTGTAAAATGTAGTAATTACAATGCCTTCCAAAAAGAACACACACACACATTTGTGAAGGGATCTTAAAATTTTATCTATGCATTTCATTGTTTTTATGCCATTTTCCCATGAACTTTTTTAAGTTTCTTCATATATCTTGAATTTTAAGTAAGGTATTTATCTAAGTATAGAGTGTTTTTTCTTACTGTTTAGATGAGCAGTTTGAACATTTAGATGTTAAACATATTCAAGTTAGCAAGATTTTGTGACTAGCCCTTTAAATTGAATTTATTCCATCTGAAGAGCATTCTTTATGTGCATTCTATACTTGATTGAGTAACTAACACCTCCATTCAGTTTTGGGCTAATTATAGGTAATTAATTCTTCTAAAGTAACATAACAACTATTTATCTAAGCTTAATTTTTAGTGGCTGAGAAATCAAAAGAGATAACAAATAAACAAATCCTTAAACTCACTCACATCGAGTTGATTCTTTACCATACGAACCCAATGGGACAAGGTAGAAGTGTCCCTGTGGGTTTTCCAAACTGGAACTCTTCCCAGAACAGTAAACCTCTGTTTTCTCCCACAGAGGGGCTTATCATGTTGAGCTACAGACCCTGTGGTTAGCACTCCAAGGTATAACCACTGCTTCACCAGATCTCGTCCAACTGAGGAGAGGGCTATGTTCAATACAACACACTAAAGGTATTCAAGCTCCATACACAGAGTACTAAATCTAACGAAAATGAGTGTTTATAAGACCATGAAAGTTTAACTGAGTCTCCCAACCTGTCACACCTTCCCTTAGTTTGCCGAGAACTCATAAATATATCAAATATACATATTCTCTTTATTCATGAAGGACAACTCAAAGGCATTTATTTTCTTCTCCCGGGTGAGTTTAATCTCTTTCAGATGAGCTTAATAATAAAAGAGTGCTGGACTTCCACTTGCCCCTCCTTCATTCTTAGAGATAGTAAAAGTTGCCTCAAACTTATATAACAAAGGTTTAAACCCATGTCACTAGATAGTTTCAGATTCATAGAGACTGTATGTAGAATTTCTAAGATTGTAGGACTTTGGTGCAGCGGGCCAAGTCATCTTCTCCCTGTAGAGGGGATGGTGTATTCAAACCACCGACCTAGCATGGAGCAGCCCAATGCTTATACCACCTGGACTCCTTAAGGCTGCAGAACTCACTGTCATCTAGTCAATGGTGACTCACAGTGACCCTACCGGACAGCATATAAGTGTCCCTGTGAACTGCTAAGACTCTTTCTGACCATAGAAAGTTTTGACTTTCTTCCTTTCTTTAGAAAGAAATTAGGATTTCTTTCTAAATCCTAATTGATATAACCTCAAACAAACAAACCAAATGAACTGCCTGCCATTCAGTTGATGCCAACTCACAGCCCCCTACAGGACAGGGTTGAACCGCCCCCGTGCATTTCTGGGACTGTAATTGTTACAGGAGTAGACAGTGCAGACTTTTCTCCGGAGGAGCAGCTAGTGGTTTCAAACGGTTGTCCTTTCATATTGCTGCCCACCACATTACCAAGTAGTGTGAAAAACAGTGTCCCTGAGCTAAATGGCCTGACACAGTGTTTAGAGAGGGCAGAGAGCCCTGGTAAGAGTCTTCCAAAGGTGTCAACCAGGGAAATTGAAGGAAATTTCCCTGAAAGATAAGATGTATCTAAGAGAAATTACTTTGCTCATTTCTACTGAGTTCCAAAGAAAAAGACTCAGGATACCATATCAATAACAATATAAATGCATAACTGAAAAGATATAATATTAATTTTAGTATTAGGACATTTTTAATGACAAAATAAAATATCTGTCCTCTAAATTGCATCAGCCATCTTATGCTGAATAAAACTTTCCAAGTACATGCGAATAAATAAGTGCTGTGTCAACGTCTCAGAGTGAATCCACAGTTTCCAGCTCATAAAATGATGCATTCTATTTTAGAAGACAAGGGTTGCAGCTGTAATTCAGTACTGAATACTTTTATAAGTGATGCTTAAATAATTTAAGCTAAGTGAATCAGACCACACTTACAACTAAAATCAATTTATATTTGCTGGATGAAGTAGCTACTGCCCCAATTTACTTCAGTCCTGGCTCCAAACCCGAAATGGTAGATCGAGGTTCTTAAAACTTTATAAATTATTTCTATGCTGCCCTGACAAGACTATCAGAATGTGGTTTAGTGGTTACAACACAGAGTCACAAATCTTGAATTGTGCTTTGCACTATGTTAATGACTTTCAAAACTTATTTATCTGGCAAAACCAATCCAGTAACTAATATCCAAAGATAATATATTGTGAATATTTCCCAAAGATACTATACTGGAACTTTTAAATCTTCCATGCAATGTGAACCTTCCT